>PVJD01006585.1:0-96156 GCA_004026545.1 Mormoops blainvillei | reverse complement strand
CTGCCATGTGGCAGTGCAATGATCTTTGTGGTTATGCTAGGAGATTTGAGACAATTTCAGATTAAGAAAACAGAAAGAAACCAGTCAATTAATACTGTATAATCGGTGTTCTGCAAAGTGCTAACAGAGCTTCAAAGCATCAGCAGCTTAGAGCTGAGAAGATGTTGACATGCGAGTGTCCGCAAATGTAGGACTGGTTGCCAAGAGGGACCTCAGGGAACTGCTGTGTTCAGATTACAAGAAGCTACTGAGTTGGGTTTGTTTACATGCGGTAAGAATCACTTTAGCCTATAGTCAAAGATCACACTCAGACAAAGACAGAAACAGCCATCCTTCTAAGTAAACAGGAGAGCTGTTAGAACATGTTCTGTTTCTTACTTTAAATTGTGTTTTATTACTCAATTTCCAATTGGTCTTTAAGATGTTCTCTTTTCAGGAAAATAGAAATGTCCCTCTGAGCATGGAGTCACGGTATGGATACCAAGGAGAGGAGGTGTGGTTGGCAAAATACCGGCCCCTCAAAAACAGCCATGTCCAAACCCCCAGAATCTGTAAATACCTTATAGTACATGGCAAACAAGACTTTGAAGATGAGATGAAGTTAAGGACTTTGTAATTATCCAAGTTGGCCCAGTATAATCACAAGAGTCCTTGTAAGAAAGAAGGAGGACCGTCAGAGTGAGAAAGGAGATGGGATAATAGAAGCAGAGTCATGGACGGAGCTGTGAAGACGCTATGTTCCTGGCTTTGAAAATGGAGAGGGTGACATACAGATTCTCTCCTGGAGCCCCCAGAAGGAACCAGTCCAGCTGGCACCTTGACCTCAGCCCAGTGAGACAGGTTTGGGTCTTTTGACCTATGGAAGCAGTAATATAATAAATCTGGATCATTTTTAGGTACTGTATGCGAGAATTCATAATAACAACAATAAAAAACCAATAGAGAAGAACTCTACAGAACTGAGGATGTTGGAATCTGGTGATTCGATTGTTAGAAGGCTAACCTCTGACTCTTGTACCGAAGGCAACCATAGTAAGTCAGGAAATGCCCTGCCCCTAACCACAACTTCTGAGTTTGTTGTGTTTCAAGAAGAAGGATCTGACCTGTAGTCTATTCCAATTGGAGAACAATAATAAAAACCTGTGCAGGAAATGAATCTACTGGATTTTTAGGATTTGAAAGCGCCATAGTCACAGTATGACACTATGACACTGTGGGTATTCTAGCGTCTGCAGTACAAGTGATCTAACAAGGTTTGCCCACTCAGCATGGTCGTCAGGGACCATGCAACAAAGAGCATTCTCTTTACAGAACTTTTCTTTTACACGGTGTAATACTCTTCTGTGACTGTGTGTGCATGTGAATAGAGAATAGTTATTTCATTAGTGATTATCTGTACATGGTTCAACAGAATGTCACTCAGAAATAATCTTATATTCCACAATAATAATAAGAAATTTGTAAAAAAAGAAAGATACATATATAAGGTAAAATTTTGAACAATTAGAAAACACTGATATTCCAAGCAAACAGAATTAGTTAAGAATACAATGGAATAAATATTGTACAACTATTTAAAATTATTAGTTAAATTCATTAATAATTAACTTGATTGTTATTTTAATTAACTAATATAAATTAAAATATTGTTAACATGGGAAAATATTCATAACTCAGGACATTAAAAGGTATATAAAATATGAAATTTTACAATATTTATGTTATATATAATTGGAAAAATACTGGGAAATATTCACTGAAATGATAACTGATCATTTTTAGTTGTTGGAAAATATGTGGAGATCATGCATTATGTTCTTATACTTTTTTTCCCAAATATGCTATATTTGTTATTTTTTCATTAGAAAATATAGTTTATTAATTAAAACTTTTAGAACAAACCTGGGGAGACAGGTGCAGTCTCCCCCAGCTGTGCACTCTGGGGAACTTTGGCACCGGCGCTCCCTGCTTTCCATCGATGCGAGTCCTGTGGCCTCAGAAGCCAGAATCTTTCCAACCAGAGTCATCAGGCCTGTGGTTCAGGTCGCTCTCCTACAACGCTGAGTAGGATGACAACTATGGCGCTCAGTCCTTAACAACACTGTTCCAGTGGACAGAGTCTAATCGGTTCATCCCAAAGCCACTTAATAGAAACAGTAACAGCAGAAGCAACGGTGTCCTTTATTGCATATCTCCCATTTGTCAGGCACAACACCAGGCCCCTTATGTATATCAGCCTAATCCTTATGACAACTCCGCAAACTAAAATACTACCTCATTCGAACGCAGAAAGGAGCTGACATTCAGATTCTGAAGTAACTTGTCAGGTGATAGAGCAGGCAAGATAATGTTCTCAGCCCTAAAATTTCTGACCTTACGTCCGTGGTTTTACTGCTGTGTTATTATAATATGTGTGTATGTGTGAGTGCACATGGGTGTGTAGTCAAACCATTCATCGAACACTTACAATGAGCTACGCACTATACTTATGTTACAGCAGCGAAAAGAAGTGACTTTTCATTCTCCCTACTTTGCCACTATGGAAATTGAAAGTCTAAAAAGTTAACTGATTCGACTGAGGTCCCAGAGCCAGCAAAAAGCAGAACTGGATTTTTACCAATGTTTACTGATTCCAGTGGTCACTCTCTCCCACTCTGCTCCAAAATGTCCCTGAGAACATATATTTCCATTCCTGGGTCTCCTGCAGGTCTTGGCCCCTGTCCACCTATTACGAACAGTTTAGACTCCCGGCTATAGAGGCCCAAAAAAGAGAAAGTGGCCCAGCTCTTGGCTCAGGCTTCACGACTCTGTGGCTTGTCTCTGGCAGCTGTCCTCCTGTGTGTAAACTCCCCCAGATGACTACCTTCCTAGCTGCCTAATACTTCTCCTGCCCTGACAGAATTCCTCACAATAAACTTCCCCAGGTGGGCCTCTAGAGGCCACCACATGCCAGTCCTGTTTGCTCTTCAGGACACAACTTCTGGCTCTTTGAATTGTGCTCCTGAAAGATCTTTCTTGATTGGCCAAGTTTTTGCCCTATTCCCTGCTGAAGAGTCTTACCTATTCATTGCTGCCTATACCCTATGATGGGGTAACATAACGTGAAAAAATACCTTAGCTTTTTTTCTTTTTAAATGTCACACTAATTAATGCACTGGCAGAAACACCTCAAGAAATGAATACTACATATAGGGTACACAGCTAAAAAGTTAGACTCTATATCAAAAATACAACTATGGCTCAAATAAAAAATTATCATGGAAGACACAATGATGCTATGTCATGCAAGTGCATTATGCAGAAATAGCGATGCCACCGATAATGATGAATGACCCAACACAGCATAAATGGCAAATTGCCATTTGAACGTCAAAATTTCAGGTTCCAAGGCAAAAACTATTATCTCCCTAACTCGTCTGAGGGATCCCAGAGCTGCACATCAGACTCGTGAGTAAGGCATCATCCCACTGTTTCAGGCTCACAAAGAGCCTCAAGGTTGCTCTTGCCTCAGAGAGCATGAGATATTACACTGATCATCGCGCTGTAGCAGAGTTAACATTTTTAATATAACTTATATTTTTAAATTCACTAACAGAATCATAGACTCCTGCAGGGCCCTTCAGAGGTCACCCAATCCATCCCTTGGCCTGCAGGCCAGCCCATACTAACCCTGTTAGACATGTGAAAATCTCCCTGATTTGAGAAGACCTTTAAGCCAAAATGGTTTAACAAATTCCCTCCGTTGTGCATGAAATGTGAGTGACTCTCACTGACAGGAAATTTTTTCTTGCCTTTAACCTAAAGCCCTCGTGCTGCCTTTTCAATACATTGAAATGAAATTACATGCACTTTTTTATTTTATGGTTTTTAGTATTCCTTCTTCTCACTTCACCTTACCCAATGGTAATTTTCACGTTTTATTATAATTTCCTATTTCCTCAGTAGATTGCCAGTACTGGATTTCAGGGACTGAATAATCTTATAGATGCAGCTTAATTTTCTAGAAAGATCCTAAAACTACCATCAGTGTATGTAGCCCTTATAACCTAGCACCTTTTTTTAGCCCTATTATAAGACTGAGAATGTTTAAAATTTCTTTGTTAGTTTTCTGTCTGACACCATCTTCCCCATTTGGAACTGTCAGAACAAAGGAAGAAAATGAAAATGTATCCTCAAATAGTAATTGAATCCATTTTTTTAAGATCCTAGAGAAGACACTCTACTTATAGGGTATGCAACGGATAAGTACTATAAACTGTCTCCCTTAATGAGCCCTCAAAAGGAATTTCAAATACCATTGCAGGGCAGGATTTTCACTACTCAGACCCATCACAGTAGCTCTCATCAATCACTTACTGTGACAGGTGAATGTGACTCCGGCCTCAGTCAGGTAGCTGCAATAAGCCATTAATTAAAATAGAGCTAAACTGTTTTAAAATCTATCATTTGACCATTTGTTTCTGACTTTAGAAGTGGGATTCTGGTTAAAACAATCAATTTGATTTATACAGTTAAGTTTCCAAGCTAACATATAGTTCAAAAAAAATTAGAAATTTTATATTTAGTAGGTTTTGTTTCAGGATGCCCTGCTATAAATAGCATTCTCTTTATGTATAAGTAATGTTATTATTCTATTCTTCCAAAATTGATTGAAATAACTTAAAGACATTTCTTGCAGGGTGACTACATTAACAATTAATGGGGGAAAAGGCAGAAATCCATACAGAGAAGGGGAGAAAGGGGAAATAAAAATGAGATAATTACTGCCACTGAGGAATAAATTTAGCTATTTGGAAAGTCAAAACATAAAATTAGAGGAATAGAATTTCTCAGTAACAGATAATGTAAGTCACATTAATTAATAAAGAAAAGCCTTAAAAGTATGTCTTAAAGGTAAATATTTCCCAGAATCAAACTTATAAGAAGAATCTATGAGATAATCTCTTATTTAAAAAAATAAATACAATATTAAAACAATGTTTTTAACCTCTGGCCTGCAGAAGTTGAAGAAATATGTTTCAAATGTCATTTTGTGTATTGAATCTCATAAAGGACAACAAAATCCAATCTATTCATAATCCTGGGTTTGGCAATGACTTCTCAGCTACAACACCAAAAGCACAATCCATGAAAGAAAAATTAATACATTGAACTTCATTAAAATTACAAACACCTACTCTGCCACAGGCACTGTTAATACAATAAAAAGACAAGCCCCAGACTTAGAGAAAATATTTGCAAAACAAATATCTGACAAATGACTAGTATCTGAAATGTACAGAGAACTCTTAAAAATTCAACAAACAACCCAATATAAAAATGGGCAAATGACCTGGACACCTCACTAAAGAAGATATACACAGGAAAAATAAGCACATGAAAAGGTGTTCCATGTAATACGCCATCAGGAAGTTAATGCAGCAATAAAACACCGCTACACATTTTTTAGGATGGCTACAATTCATGACCTTGACAATACCAAATGCTAATAAGGATGTGAAACAACAAGAACTCTCACTTATTGGTTGATGGGAATGTAAAATGGTACGATCACTTTGGAAGACAGTTTGGCAGTTTCTTACAAAACTAAATACACTCTTGCCACATGATCCAGCAATCATAACCCTTGGTGTTTATCCAAGTGAACTGAGAACAAAAAAAAAAAAAACTGTACACAAATGTTTATAGCAGTTTTATTCAAAATTGCTAAGGCTTAGAAACAACCAAGATGTCTTTCAATATGTGAACGGATAAAAAAAACTGGGGTACATCCACACAGTGGAATACTATTCAGCCATAAAAACAAATGAACTATCAAGGCACACGAACACAGTGAGGAATTTTTAAATGCATAGCACAAAGTAAAAGATGCTCACTGGTAAAAGCTACAGAGTTCATTGTTCCAACTGTATGACATTCTGGAAAATGAAAAACTGTGAGCATAGAAATATCAGGGAGAGAGAGAAAAAGATGAATAGGTAATGCACAGGGATTTTGAGGACAGTGAAACTATTCTATATGACACTAATTGTGGCTGTATGTCATTACACATTTGTTAAAATCCATAGAATGTACAATGCAGAGTGGGCCTTAATGTAAACTATGGATTTTAGTTAATAATGATATTGGCCCATTAGTTATAGAAAATGTACTACACTAATGCAAGATGTTAATAACAGGGGGAACGAGGGGGCGGGAGGATAAGAGAAGGTACGTGGAAACTCTATATTTTCTTCTCAGTGTTTCAGTAAGCCTAAAACTGCTCCAAAAATAAGTCTACTAATTTAAATAAGAACTCATTAACAGCCAAACTAACATAGAATAAGTGTTATATTTTATTAAGATCTAATTTGATGCAACGATAAAATTTAGAAAACCTGGAAGAATGGTGCTAATAATGTTTCTGTGGAAGACTTTCTCAACCTCAGAACTATGGGCATTCTGGGGCTAATTATCCTTTATGGGGACAGTGGGGAGGGGAAAGATGTCGTGTGCTTTGAAGGATGTTTAGCACCATTCCTAGCCTCTACTGACTAGGTACAGGTAGCACGCTCCACATCAGCTGTGACAACAAAAATGTCTCAGACATTGCCAAATCTCTCATGGGGGGAAATCACGGCCAGTTGGGAAACCTATTTTAATACTATATTTTATAATATCTATTGTATAAGAATAAAAAATGGAGACCAGCCCTGAAAAGTCTCTGAGCAGACAAAACCAATTTAGTCCTATGAACAAAGTTTAATTTAGGTTATTTTGCAGACCAACTTGACCTGTGTCATTTCTTGCTTATGCCTATCGAAATCATAAGCAAAACTTAAACTGTTTCTCAGCGTTGATGTGAGATAACCATTGACCAATTCCCTGTTACTTAAGAAAATTCTAATATTATAACCAATCACTGAAGGATAACAGTTACTGCTTTCTCACTGTATACATCACTTTATCACAATAAACCCTTGAAGCTCATTCCATGTTTTGGTTTGAGAGCTACCAGGTCATGAATTGCCTTTTGGTGTGTACACAATGAATTTTTACTAATTACTATTTCAGGTTTTACTTCTGGGTTTTTTTTCCTGAATTGACAGCCTTAAACCCACCTTCAACAAGAGCTGAACTATGCATAACTGAAGATTCAGCTATCTTCTCAAAGGGCAGTATTGTGTGCTATTGATTAAGAGAGATTCATATGGTTAAGATCCCAGACAATCAGATGAAAGAATGGGAATTCTGTGATAAAAATAAATAAATGAGGGAACTAGTTTATTCTTGTCATTCTCTGTTAGAGTTCCAGTTCTTTCCCATCCCAGTTAAGTCATTTGTCCCTCGGAGGTAGCATTGTCCCATCTCAGTTTTCAGGCTCTTACGGTAAATAGGGTACTATTTACATTGCAGACAAATGAAGGAGGTTTTACTTCCTCCAGAGGTACTTTTGCTTCAGATTCCAAAACTGAGCACATAGGATACATAACCACGCTGCTGAAAATATTAACCTTTGAATAGGCTTATGTATTATTTTCCATTTGAATTCTAGAAGATAGCTTTCCAAATCAATTTTTAGTTGTTGAGTTTTTTCTATGATGAGCCAACAGATTGAACCACTTTCAAATTCTCTCCCAATCCTTTTCCTCGGTCCAGAAACAAACTCAATGTTCTCTGTTTGAGAAAATAAATAAATAAAACTCTTCCCTTGCCTCAATATCTCCCTCAGTTGATTCCCTTTCCTTCCTCCTTTTATTTACTAAAAACTTTCTTGAAGGAACAGGTTACTTTACTGTGTCTGCTTTCTCAATTACATCCAGTCTCCAAACCATTTTTATATTTCATTCTCTTTAGTTAAGGGAAACTACCATACAAATATCTACGATGATTCCTTAACTAAAAACTACAATGGCGTATTTTTCAGGCTTTGTTCTATTCAACTTCTGCTACTATCATCTTCCTGTCATCTGTGAAACCTTCTTTACTGGCTTCTAGAAAACTATTCTATCCTCTTTTTTCCTACTTCTCCAAGTCTCTTTCATTAATTCCTACTCCTCTGCACACATGCATTCTGTCCATCTGTACATTCTGTCCATCAGTTTCACCCTTAGTGGCTTTGATGTGTCTCCTGTACATGAGCATCATGCACATCACATGACCAAGGCCTCACTCATTCCACCTCCTCACAAAACAATTAACAACAAAACCACAAAGAAAAAAAACAACAACTCTGTTCCTCCATTTCATATCTACACTCCTATTATGGATTAATATTATCATGTTTTTTCTAAAATGTTTAAGGGAGTTTTATTATTATTTTTATCTCTCTCACAATCATCACATCAAGTCCTGTTTCAAAATTCCCTATTTCCTCCTTTTCATTACACAGCTTTGACATGGATCCCTATCACTTCTTGCCTGGCAACAGTATTGTTACTTACAATTCAACCCTCAGATAATCTTTCTAAATATATAAATATAATCTTGTTAGTTCCATGAATATCATCATCGTTCTTTGACTTTTTGTTACTCTGTGCAAAAGATTTGTTCCTGATACATAAGGGATTTCACAATCAGCTGCACAGTAAACTTATTTTATTTCTTTTTTTCTCTATGTATGAGATTTAAGAGACATGTTTGAAGCTGATTACGTAAGCATCTGGAATCACACAATCAGCTTCAAACACTCCTCTTAAATCCCATACATAGAGCAACATTCCCAGTCACGCAGCCCAGGCTCTGATCACATTCTGTTCTCTCTATTTGAAAGGTCCCTTTTTTCTTTATCAGGAAAATTTCTACTTTTAATTTAAGAACTCAAATGTTAACTGCTTAATGAATACTCTCTTCTTCCTTACAAAGTGTTAATTATTCCTTCTTTGTATTTCTACCACATTTTGTCCATACTTTTTTTTATCACTTTGTATGGTAAGTATTGTCATTTTATTTTGCTGGTTGGTTGGTTTCCCCCAAAAGAATGTGAGGTCCCTTGATTATGCAGTATCTGATAATACTACCTCCTCAATAATATTTGCTGAATAAACACATAAATAATATCATCATTATAAAATAATCTTATTTCTTCCTTTTTGCTCTGGCAGAAGTACATGTATTTAATTTACCTAAATGCAACCAAGTTGCTTATCCATGTGTTTAAAATATGAAAAAGTGGGACAAAGTCATCTTTTACTCTGTCTAAAATTGAAGATCATTCTCATCCACACAAATTCTGGCAATAATTGAAGAAAGAGTTGAAATAAATTTATAAGTCATTCTATAACAAGATCATAGGCTTTAATGCATAGACACTTCTTTGCTATGGAATTAGCAGTACATACAAGATCAATAAATGCAGAAAAATTCTTACCTTGTTCTTAACTGGCTTCTCAGAGAGATGAAGTTGTATAGCAACAGTCAACAGAAGAACTGATATTCTTAAAATGTTCTTATTTCTCATGAAAGATATGAAATTGAAAGACCAAGTCTTACAACCCATTATTCATTGGGACATCTTAAACTTCCATATGGAATTATAAGGTGTCTGACAAATAATAGTCTACCAATTTTTGTTAAAAGGTTATCCTTTTTGAAAATATGGTAAACTTTCCTTCAATCCATTCCTCACAGATAGATTCTTTGTCTTATTCATCTTTAAAGGTCAGGGCTCATCTAGTGACATGGAACATGAGGAGTTTAATGAATGTTTACTTAGTCCGTATATGAAAGAGACATGAAAGCAATTACAATTTATATATAAATAAATATGTATCCTTCAAATTAGAGTGTCAATATTTTTGGTCCCCAATGATCTCAGGTAGCTTTTTTTCACTCTAACTTATTTTTCAATAATTTGCTCAACAAATATTGTGTCCACATTATGTTAATCGAAATAAGCCAGTTACATAAAACAAATATTGTAACTCCAGAAATTTTCTGCCAAATTCACAGCAAAACTATTACACAAATGTGACTACATCTCCAATAGAAGTTCTGGGATGATACAGACAACACACATTCGAGTATGATGGCTTTCAGTGATGTGGGCAGAAAGTCTGGGAGGCTGTAAAGTAAACAAGATGTGTCACATTTGCTGATTTCATATTGGGTTGGGGATTTTAGGACACAGGGAAGAAAAATTATAAGTGAAAATAAAATGGAGTGAAGAAAAAAGGAAAGAATAGGATTCAGCGTTTGAGGCAAGTGCATCTGAGCTTCTAAAACAAAACAAAAATAAAACAAAATAAAACAAAAATAAAAACTGGACATAAACCTGATTGCAGATGGAGTTTGTAAGCCTTAGAACTGTACATTCAAAAAGGGTGTTTTTTGCTTTATATATGTTAAATTCTCATAAAAATACAATATGATTCCACTTATATGAGATACCTGGAGTAGTCAAAACCATAATGATAGAAACTAGAATGGTAATTGCCAGGGGCTGGAGAAATTGGGGAACGAGGAGTTATTGTTTAATGGGTACAGAATTTCAGTTTAACAAGATAAAAACAGTTCTGGAAATTCATGGTGGTGATGGTAGCACCTGATAAATTTATTCCATACCACTAAACTGCTCACTTGAAAATGGTTATGATGGTAAATCTAATGTTTGTGATTTTATCATAATAAAAAAAACTGGAAAGAAATACTGACTCCTTCTATGTTTAGGCACTTTTACTCAGCTTTAGGAAAACAAAAATGAACAGGACATGCCTTGACCAGTGTTGCTCAGTTGGTTGGAGCATCATCCTATAGACTGAAAGGTTGCAGGTTTGATTTTCAGTCAGGGTACATACCCAGGTTTTGGGTTTGATCCCTGGTCGGGGTGCATATGAGAAGGCAACCAACAGATGTTTCTCTCTCACATTGATGTTTCTCTCTCTCTCTCTCTCTCTCTCTCTCTCTCTCTCTCTCTCCTTCCCCCCTCTCTAAAAGCAATGAAAAAAAGTCCTCTGGTAAGGATTTAAAAAAATGAACAGGACATAATCCCAACCTTCAAAACAACTTAAACAAACTAGTAAGAAAAAAGAAAAGAAGATCAATGCCTGGAATATTGAGTACTTTTAAAATGTGTTCTAGAAAACACTAGTCTCTGAGATGCTACCCTCAAAAAAGAGACCCATAGCCTGAGAGCGTGGGAAATAGTCAATATTCTATCAGAGATTTACAATGACAATAGCCAATTATAGCCTCTGATGCAACATGCAGCAAGGAAATATGCTTAACTAAAAAATTCCCAGGGTTATTTGACAAAATTTCTCTTTGCATGGCATCTGTTAATATACTAGCTTCACAAAGATCACTGGTGAGTGGTCAAATGGCATTCCATAGTTCTCTAAGACTGAAGATCTCATGAGAGCAGAGAGAGGAAAAACAAGGGCCAACTCAGCCTGGAGGGTGTGAAGGCAAAGTCTAGGCCAGGGCAGGACACACCACAGTGGAAAAATTTCCACACAAAATTCCACGATGAGAAAAAAGACCACATCCATTAGGTCCAAAGAATTAATTCATACAGCCATCAAGACAAATTATGCTTCCATAATCCCCAGTTTGCATTCATTTTTAGCCCCCAGGGACACTTTCAAGATTTTGAAACTAAGAAATATCATTTTGTATGTGAATGTGAAAAGCTTTGGTATTCACTTGCAATTCCTCATAGATCTAGCGTAGCTCTTCTCTCATAACCCTCATAAACCAGTTTTTATCACTGTAGCTTTGTCCTGTCTCTGAGAAGTGAACCCTCATAAACTAAGTTGAGGGACTTAAACCCTATTTTACACCTAGTCATGGTGACTTTTCTAATACCTTAAAAGGATTTTGACTTACTTTTAATGATAATGCCTCCCTCAGACACTTTCTTTCCGAGTTCCGTCCTAGAATCTTCTGTCCTGCCCAAGGCAAGCTAATGCACTGCCACCTGCAAATGGATGACTCTACTCACCCAAATAGATATTCAGTTCTCTCTGGATATCTATTCAGTTCAAAACATAGCATCTTGTTTTGCGTTATTCCATTTACAGATGGTGATACTCTGGTGCTTGTGGGTCTCCCCCAAACAAGGAAAAATTGGTGTCTTTTTTTCATCATGGAACTTACAAGTTGAGAAGTTAGATATTACCTGCACCTGTATTAGCTCCCAGTTTTAACTTCTCTATTCATTCATCAGGCTCATAAATTAAACCTATTTTTTTGTTTGTTTTTAACCATTTAAAGCTACTCATACTAAATATACCATCAGATTGCTTCCATTCACAGGCTGGTTGAGGACAGTCTTCCAAGCTTGCCTTTCTTTGCTGAATTCCAAGAACATATCTTCTCTTTTTCTCTAGGATTTTGTTGTTAAATACTGTGAGCAAACTAATTGAACAAAATAAAAAAAAACACAGAATAATGACAATGTTTTAAAATTATTGCAAAATTCTTAAAGTCATAGTATTGACTTCATAGATAATAACGCTACACATGCATACTTTATATAGACCATGGGCACACATTCTCAAAGAATGAGCACATGTCTTACATACCCTAAAACCAAATCTATGTAAATTAGTCTAAATGATAAGAAGTTATTAAAAACTGGACCAATGGCAATAGAAGAAAACAGGTTATCAAGAAAATATTGCCCTCCCCTAAAAATGGTGAATTAATATTAAATCTTTTACTTCAATCAAAGTTTGTAAATCCTGAGTGTTTTAAAAGACCATAGAACATTTCACATAAGAGTTAAAAAATATATTATACTAAGCTACTTTAAAAGTGTTCATATTTGTCATGAATGTAGATATCTGTTTGTGAGCATGCAAACCTTATTATGAAGAAAAATTAAGATCTGAAGAAAGACATTTTATCATATGTGACAGAGTTCAGAATTTACTTCACTGTCATAATTAAAAATCAGAAAAGCATACCCATGTTTATTTCTTGTGAGGTTGGATTTTCATCAAGGATGGAAGCAATTAGAACCATTGGGTGTAACAAAATTTCTTCCCTAAAAGTCGGGACTTTAGTAAACCAATGATTTTAAATCTCCAATTCCAGGAAAATATTGTAGTCATTAAAAGTCATATTCCAGAATACTCTCAGAATCCAGTTAATCCCATCATTTGCCATTGGGCAGTAGGGTTAAATGATTCCACAATTGCTGATTTTTCAATAAAACTAGTGCTGAACAGAATTAATTTATCTGGACCAGTTCTTCTTAGGGACAGAATTTATGAGCCTTATATACCAAGCCATCTGATGAAAGAATGAATTCAATAAGGAGTCAGTCTATGACAAAGAATGATAAAAGCCAATGGCTGTGAAGAGTAATATTGGATGGGGGTGCAGATCATCAAGACCATCTTGAAGGTCTGCGGCATCAAAGAAGAGAGCTATGTAATGGGAGGAGAGGTGGGGAAGCAATCACACTGACAAGCAAGATGGAATATAGCATTTCCAAACAATTGAAGAGGGAGAAATGTCTCAGTATTCTCAGATGAGTAAATCTTGGATTGGAAATTAAATTTAGGGACAGATTACTTAAGAATATTTAGTAGCAAAAATGCTCTCAAGTTGAGAAAATTCAAGTTATAATTAATTTGTAGATACAAATCATCATGTGAAAGCTATCAGAGACCTTATTTACTGGCATCTATGCACTCCTTCATAAGATTCCTGCCAGGAAACCAAGGTATGGCCCAGGTGAGATACAAGCTTCCCAAACATGAGGGTCCACTGTGTTCATGTGCTCTATCCTTGTATTCTATATGTACCTTGGTCTAAAGGAACACATTGAATATAATCCCAAATTTAGATAACTTATCTATTTTCCTAGAAGATACAATGAAGATGGGAGAACACTCTAAAAAAGTACATCTTGAGCTCTGAACTAATAGAGCATAAATCCATTAATTTCCTTAGTTTTATCTCAAAGACAGGCTAATATGGAGGAATTTTAATAGCTTTAGATCCCCTACTATTCTGCCCTCCAAGGAGCTCTAGCTGAAGAAACAAAAGTATATTCATTTTAACACTCCAAAATGCAATATACAAGAGTCCTTTTTGGGTAAAACTTCCCACCAGTTTCCATCTAACTTTATAACATAAGATGTTTGGCCAATGCTAAGGGGATCTATGGAGACCAGGCTTTTCAGTTTGCTAATTTCTTGCATAGAAAGTACTAGAAAAATGGCAATAGTATCATGGTAGTAATTTTGCAAAATGTCTTCCAAGTCATGACATGTATTTCTAGAATAAGGGCAAAAGAAAATAGTTTAAGGAAACTGAAGTAGTAAAGGTATTATTACTCATATGTCAAATGAGATTGATTTTTAAGGTTTATAAATGATGGAAAGATAATCATATAATTCTGCAAAGAAAACTATGTACAGCAAAGCCTAAAATAAGAAAAAGACACTTACTTTATTTTCAACTAGTGTGTAGAGTAGTGGAGTGGCTAGCAGTGTTGATTATTATGTGCTAACATAGCTGTTTAGGAAATTTCTCTCATACCTTATGCCATTTTATGAAGGATATTTAAGAAATCAATAGATTTAATTCAGCTAAGCAAATAGTAAAGGATAATGTTGATAATAGCAACAACTTGTTGAAGGATTAAAACAAAACCCCTTTGGGGGGAAATACAGCTCTGGCTCCTGTTCACCCCTGACCATTGCTGACTAGAAGGCTGCCCTCCTGTCACCTGACTGCCAATTTCTGCTTTATGGCTTCTACAGCCACTTGTTCACTTGCCTGCCCACATGTGCCCTCCTTAATCGCCTGACACACTCAGGATCAGTTACCTCCTTATTGAGTCCTCCTTGATTCCCCAAGACAGAGGAAGTCACTCCTTCCTCCAAGCTCCCATAGCATAACATAAACCCTTGGATAAATTTGTATACTGATTACATCACCATCCTCTCAATAAAAGCACGAGTCACTTTATCCCATTTCCCTTTTTTATTTATCTCCTATACCCAATTTAATTTTTCAGGCATCCTTCTTCAGGCAATCCTTACTGACTCCAACATCCAGATGTCCAGAGAGCTGTGCTGTCCTCTGTCCTGGGTCAGACCACACCTCTCAGTGAATACACTCCTCGCTCCCTCTCTTTCCTCCCTGCATATAAACTCCCCACTCACTTCCCAGGAATCCACAAGTAAAGTCATCACTTTCTTAGAGGACATTTGCCATCATTTCAATTTTTAAAATGCATAGTTCTTTCTTATTCTCTAAAAAAAGAAATTAAATCAAAATTCCTCAGCATAGTACAGAAGGCCGTTAGAAGGTATAGTTTCCAAACCCAGTCCTAATCCATCTATTCACTGGTCTTGAACACCCTACACAAGTTTACACCTTTTGTTTTTGCTTATAGATACCTTGATCTAGGCTTCCCTTTTCTGTCTTTTATGCCATCAAAATCTTGTCATTCTTTAAGACCCATCAAAATACTACCTCTCCCAAGCAACCTTTCTCTTCTTCAATAGTCAAAATTAATTGTTTTTCCTTCTGTGTACTCACAATGTTTTATCCTTTCCTCTCTTTAAGTGCGTTCGATATAAATTAATGTTGAAACTGATCACTGTGAGTAACAAGAATATTAATTATTCTAGAAGTTGAAAATTAGATTCTGCAATAATTACATTAAAACTGAAGAGATTCAATAATTCTTTCAACACTGAAGTAATGTGTTTCAGATGGGAACTGGCATTTAATTTACATAGGAGTTGCAGTTCCAATGGGACAGAGAGCCTCATCCTGAAGAAGGTCCCTAACTCCAGACATTACCTTCAATGACAGATGAAGATAGAAATAGTGAGACTCACACATGAACTATTTTGCATCTATGAGGGAGGATCCAAAAAAGACAAAATTCACTTATAAAAACTGTATATTTATACTTATACATTTAAACTTCATTCACCTTCAAAGTACTCTCCATTTGATGCAATACCCCTATAAAGACTGTTTTTCCCACTGCTCAAAACAGTGTTTGAACTCATTGATTTTGATGCCTTTTAGTGCTTCTGCCATTTTTTGTTTCACCTCTTCCACAACGGCAAAACGTTTCCCTTTGAGGACTATTTTCATCTGGAGAAACAAACAAAAAAAGTCACTCAGGGTGAGATCGCGTGAATAGGGAGGGTGGGGCATGGGAGTCATGCCATTTTTTGGTCAAAAACTGCTGAACACTCACTGTGGTGTGGGCAGGAGTCCCTATAAATCACCCATCATGAAATAATTGAGGTACAAACTTATTGAAAGAGTCTTCAAATGGGTTCCTAGAACACTCACCTAGTGGGGAAAGCCTGTACAACAAGGGGCCGCCCTCCAGAAGATAATTCTTGTTTTTTGGGGGGTCCCTTTTGTATATGTATATTTTATGTATGTATATATGTGTATGTGTGTATATTCATATCCCAGACATAAAATTCATCCCCTCTGGAAAATCCACACCCACTTCATCTTGTGCCTATTTTTTCTTATTTTTATTTTTTTTATCTTTTTTAGAGAGAGAAAGAGGGAAAGAAAAGAAGGGAAAGAGAAACATCAATTGGCTGCCTTCAGTATGCACACTGACTGGGGATGGAACCCCCAACCTAGGCATGGGTCCTGACCAAAAACTAAACCAGGAAAGTGACACACAACGAACTAAGCCACAGTGGCTGGGCCCATCTCGTGCCTATTAATAGAATCAATCAAGAGCATGGAAGACAGAAGGAAAGGTTTCCACCATAGGGCAGCTTTCTTGAATATCTATGCTGGAGTGTTAAAACAACTTTAACACTCACCTCAGCTTAACTAAACTTTAGACAGATTTCTTCCTGACTATAGACTACTGACCTCTCTTTCGTTAGATCATTTACTTTGGAAAAGTTGCAATTGTAAATTCTTTCTCTGCCCCTTTTAGATGAAATCTTCAGTCTCTCGCTGGAATTCATTCCTTCTAAATGTAATCAAGAAAGATAGTACCTCTATCTCCCAGCCTCTGTGGGAGGATAGGATCCTAACTTAGATAACTGTCAATTAGCAAACAGAGATGGCCTAATCACTCAGAAACTTGTCCCTAACATCCTCCAGTACTTTTCCATTAGTTTACCTAGTGCTTATAAACTCTCTGCCCTTTCTTTCAGTGAAATTGAGTTCAATTCTTCTACCCTATTTCAATAGTCTTGACCTCTATTGCAGTTGTCTTAAATAAAGTCTTCCTTGCCTGTTTAACTTGTCTAGTGCAATTTTTCTTTGACATGACAAGCTGAGCAAGCTAGTGCACTGCTGCTGACCATTTAGTGAGGCAAGTTTCAATGTGTCATTCTCCATCACCCTTTGATAAGAGTTAAACTGGGATGACAGGTTGTTAATGTTCCCCACCTCCATGATCCCATGGTCATATGCAAAGGACAAGCAGAATAAAAAGAATTCTACTTATGGCTTCTGGGGATGAAATGCAGTTAAAGAAATAGTCTTAAATAAATAAATGGAAATCACTTCTAAAGAATTAGTTATGTTCCACTTCTTTCTACAGAGTTCAGCTATAAATATAATCATCCATTTTTTAGGATGATACTGTAATAATTATGCATTTCCAGGCGCATTGATTAAAGTAAGTTTGATTTATTCTTGACTGGTTTTAACAGTTTAAGGAAGAAAATGGCACAATTAATTTATCTAGACAGCATAGCACTGTGACATTTTAACCTGTTCATGTATCTACAAATTAAGCTGAGTACAAAACCATCTGTGGCTGCCCTTGAACAAGTAGTGTATCCACACTTATAAAATGTACTTTTCAACCATTACATTATAATATTCTACCTGGTTCATTTTCTTCCAATGTCTACTGTATCAAACAAAGAGCAAATAGTAATTTATGAGAACAGTCATGTCAATACTAATTACCAGTGGTTTGTAGGAGTACAGAGGTAAAACCAACAGAGAAGATTGAAACAAAATATATTCAATGTGACAGTCAAGAATTCACAAAACATGTTCTGTGAATTGTTTTATAAAATATATTTGATTCAGATATACTCTCCTTTTTTAAATCATTTTTTGAATCTGTCCCTTTGGACATTATAGGTTAATTTAGTTATAAGCTACATACAGAAGTGATAATTTTTGATATATTACTTATGGTGCAAAGGAAGTATAATATAAAGAAATTTGGTTATTCCAGTTTTGGAAAGTAATCCACAAAAGATTTCCCATACTCCTTATCTGAATTATGTATTTAAACAGTGCTACAAACATGATTCTAAATGGGATTAGGACTTTAAAATTTTAATTGTATTTCTTTTAAGTCTGAGGTAAGTTCTCATGACAGGACTTTTATCTTCTCAGACTTCAATGCTAAAGACATATGCCAAATTCAAGTAAGAGCAATTTTGAAAATTTGAACTAAAGGAAAATGCATACCAAAATAGTAACAATAATTATCTCTGGGTAGTGAAGTAGTAGGAAATTTTATATTTCTTTTTCTCTGGTAATTTTCTTTTCTAATTTTCCTGTGTTAAATATGTATCAATTGTGCTATAAAAACCTGAACATGCTCAAATAAGTTAGCAGAGGGTTATTCATCAAAAAACTTATGAATACCTTGTTAACATTCCTTGTAAGATTCATTTAAATTGTCAGCTTCCATTCATTATGTGATATATTAATCATCTTGGTTAAGGTTGCTTTTTATACTGGATTATACAAGGTCACACTATTTTCTACAGAAAACAAAGTATAGCAGCTATGTGAGACACAATGCACAGACATTACCTTGAGTTATGCAAAATGAAAGTTATTTTCAAGATACCAACTAATGACTCAAAAGTGGTTTAAAATCCCACAATTGTCCTCTACTGGGCCCAGAATGAAATTAAACGATCCTCAAAAGGGCCCACAGATTGTAGGTATTGCAATAATGATAATAAAAACAGGTGCTAACATTTGTTGAATACTCTGTTTTACACTCTATGCTAAGTGCTTTGCAAGAACTAAGTCATGTATTCTCGAAAACTACCCTCTGCTGTAGGTATTATTATCCCCCCTTTTCAGATGCAGACTCAAGCCAGAGAGCTCCAGGTGCCCTGTGTCTTTTGTCTGCCAGGATGAGATTAGCACAGTTCAGTAACAATGTTTATTCTCTCTCTGATTTGCCAACTCCGGAACCATGGTTACAAAATAAGGAACAAAAGATGAATTCTTAGAAAAAGTTTTTTTATGAAAAAACTGTTTACATTTAGTACTACCAGTACTCTTACTTAAAACTCAAATGTTCTCAAAATACTTGAGGTTAATAGGCTATTAATCTTGTCAATCTATTAATAGAAATACATTAAATTATATAGTATTTCACAGTTCACAAATCACTGTAATGTGCATAAATTCATTTATTCCTCACATGAACTACATGGAAAAGGAATTATTTTACAGATGAGAAAACTAAAATTTAAGTGATTTCACCATGGTTGTGTAACAGAGAAGGAGAAGGGCTAACACTCAAATCCATGTTCCACTGACTTTTGTTGGTGTTTTCACTCTATTAAGGTTTGATATTAGCAATTATAATTCCCTATATGATTATCAGTAACCAAGGAACAAAAGAAATACAGTTCAGGAAAAAAGCAAGAGTGCACTTTGAATTGCTGTGCTTATCAAAAGTGAGCCAATGACAACTCGTTGAAATCACATTCAAGCAGATGTCACCTCTTCCTCTCTCCCATGGACCCACATTCTGACAGGTTTTGGAAACCAGAGAAGTCACACAAGTGTCCCTTGGACAAGGTAGAGGCCAAGATGCCCAGGGCAGCTCCTCCTCAAATACTGAGCCAAGCGTGGCATCATCCACGATGGGGGAATTTACTTCCTTTCCCATGTTATGCACATTCTAAGAATAAAAGCTGTGACATCTTTAAGCTAAAGCTTCAACGATGCATTTCAATCACTCACTGCAGGTTTCCACTTTGTCTGTTGGGTCTGAATGCTCAGTGTGAAGTTAATCACCAAAGAAAGCCATGTGGGGGATAGCTGGACATCAATGAAGCGGAGAGTGAGGCTGGAGTGACATTTCAGCAGTTCCCTCGCAGCAGTCTCTCCATAAGGGCTTTTACCGCCTTAGGTCAAGGTCTGGTCCAAATTCAGATCACCAGAGCCTCCTAAGTGCCAGCTGGACTGAACTCGGAGATTTCGCATGTGTCACTCAACAAAGCAACTACAGTGAAGTAGTCACAGGAAGATTTCATTAGTTCTCGCCAACGTTTTGCAGTGCACGCAAAGGCACCAGAAAATGTAATTTTATAACTGAAAGAAGATGGAAATATAAAATAAATGCAGCATGTGCCCTAAGGAATTTTCAAGGCACTGCAAAAGGAAAACCTCTCAGCACCTTCCTGGGCCATGTAAGACCTTTGTAAATCTGAGTCTTCCCTGCTTTTCTGACCTTCTAGCCCAACGCTCCTTGACCCCATCCATGCTCTGGACAAATAATTGTTCCTCTAGTTTCCACTTTCTTTCTTGTTACTTCCTTTGAACAACTTGCAATACTTCTGCAGTGCAAATACATCTCTCCATGAAATGCTCATTTACAGAGCTACCATTTTCTATTCCACATAGAGAAAATTAATCTTTTTCTATGCATCTGTATATTCTAGGGGGAGCTCTGTCAAAGTATCTGTCATGTGAACTCATTGTCATTTGTTTACCCATTTGTGAGTATTCCACTCAACAATAATTTCCATTAAATAAGTTCCTCACATGTGTTACAGTCATCTTTATAGTCCCCAGGCCGAAGGAACCGCCTAACATTGAATGGAACTGGTTGAAATGAGACAAGGAACAAATAAGTCACATACACACAAACACCATGTGTCACATTCGTGGCTGAAAGTGCAGGCCTGCATCCAGAACTGCTTTGGTAGAAAACCCAGCTCTACCATTTGGTAGCTCTATGGTTTTGAACTCATCACTTAACCTCTTTGTACCTGAGTTTCCTCATCTGTAAAATGGGCTATTATGTGGCTTCAATTAGTTAATACTAAAAATAGGAAAGCATTTAAATCATAACCAGGCATACTGTGGCTTCTTGACAAACATTAGCTATCATCATTATATTCCTGCAATGTGGCAGTGTAAGCATAGTGGTCAAGATTTTGAGATATGCAATATCATGAATACGAGTCATAATCCTGATGTGACCTTAATAGTTATTTGATCTTGAGCAATTTGCATAAATTCTCTCTATTTCATTTTTTTGTCTGTATCACATAACTTTTTGGAAAGTTGCAATTAGATTATGCATGTAATTAACATAGAGTTTGGCATGTGGTAAATACACCACAAAAGTAGGCTACTCGCTACTGTGGATTTATTTTTAATCTTAAATCAATATCAATATAAAATCTCTTGGTTATTGCCCTAAGACAGGTACCTTCACCTACGTGGCACTCATATTCATGCCTCATTAGCTTTGGGAGAGCAAAATAAAGTCACTGAAAAAGTAGAAAATGGGTCACATTGTGGACATAAAGCAGGATGTGTTTATGTGCCCAGCTTTAGTTCTCCAGGAGAGGGTATATTCCATTTGGTGCATTGAACAGGTTAGAACATAGTTATTTGTGCCAGCCCTGGGTTTGCTTGCTCTTAGGTTTCCAGACTTTCCTCCCTACTCTATAAAATGTGAGGTATGGTAAGTGGAAAACTAGTTCTCTCAATGGAGAGGTACTGGTAAGAGACTGGAGGATGAAGGAAAGAGCAAAGGAGAAACCAAAAGCAAGGATATTTCTCCTCCTTCCTCTGCGGAGGGCTGCTTCGCATCTCTTCATGGTCCCAGTTCCCACCAGAGAGGCTCATCCTTGTCCCAGAATATTTTCGAGGGTTACCCTGATCCCTGCATAAAAGATAATAGCACTCCTCCCTTTGTCTCTCCAACCTGAGGTGATTGTTATTGTTGCTCATTTATGGGTTTCCTTACAGTTTTATATATAACTCTCAGCTCAACGTATTATCTGTGTGTCCAGTTCCCTGCCTTTATTCCTCTGTGGTTTGTTTTCTCTAGCTAAACCCTAATTGGTAGATTCAGTGATCTTCTCTATCTCTTCCCTCTCTTTCTTTCATTTGTTTTACAAAGTGCTTGATTTGTCTCCCTTCACACACACGTGCGCGCACACGCATACTCTGTGGTGCTCTCTCCTGTGTTAAAGAAACAAAGACAGGCTTCCATGGTTTAGAAGAAACTGATCACGTGGGTGGACTCTGAAGTGACTTTATCATCCAATGCAATGACTCTCTAGTGGAGGATATTTTGCCCTTCGGCCACCTCCAGGGAACAACATCTGGTGACATTTTTGGTTATTACAGTGGTGAGGGGGGATCTGCCACTGGCAACTAGTGGACAGAGGACAGGAGTGATGCTGAATATCTTACAATGCACAAGAAAGGCTTCCCTCAGTAAAGAATTTTCAAGTCCAAATTATCAATAGTCAACTGAGAAGCTGATCTAATGATACAAAACCCCACCCTTTTACACTGCTAGCTGTTTGCTGGCGGGGCCTCTGAGGCACAGGTCGCAGAGAGGCAACTGAGGACCTAAAGCTGTTTACGGTGATCACATGATGGAGGCCTTGCCCATAGCTGTCAGTTGCAATATACAGTTCACATTAGCTATGTGCATAAACTTTAATTTTACTAAAGGTTTCTTTGTTTCATTGATATGCACACTGAGAAGACAAAAGGGCAACATGTATCAGGAGTCAGTGACTTCTGAATTAGGAATCTTTGTGTTACATAATTTTTAAAAAAAATCTTACCACTTGATTTTCCTAGCCAGTCTGAGCATAAAATTATACATTTTTTGATAAGATACTTTAAAAAAAAGAAAGAAAGAAGGGACCTAGTCTGATCCTATGTGTTCTACTAGAATATTTGTAACTTTCTTCCACAACTGGGGAGATGGCTAGTTGGCTCTCAACCACGTTTTCTTTACCTATTGTGTATTAAATCTTCTATTTTCATCTCTAGGGTAGTGTTACACGAACTGGGGGACTGTGGCTGGATCCCCCTATCCTATATAACACCAGCTTTGAGGCCTTAGACGACCACTGTCTCAGTTAAGATTTCGGTTTCCTCATGGGTCAAATAAAGAAGTTGAGCTGGCTAAATGCGCCCTTCCTGTTGTAAACTTTATTTAATTACATATCTTCAACACTTCAGTAACATATTTACATATTGGCTCTGTAGGGACCAAAATTTAAACAAATGCAATAAAAGTTTCCATACAGAACTGGTTCATTCAATTGACAAGCCCTAATAAATGAAAGCGAAGATGGACTTTGCTAGATCCATGTTCTATCCTCCTAATCCTGTTAAAATGTGTATAAGAATGTCTCCAAGAGGTGCCAAAGGACTGTCAGAAGCAGACCCAAATCACTGTTGCTCTCTTCTGATATCTTGGAATGAGAATGGACACCGTGTTGCCGAGACTGAGCACCAAAAAAAAACACAAAAAACCCGACTTCTGCAATCACCCAGGGATTTCCTCTTCCATTATCTCCCTCCTGCCTAACTCTAGTCTATTCCACTGTATAACAGTGAGAGCTGGTATTTCCTCCTCTGCTGAGGGGAGATGAAAAATGTATAAATCTAGTCCCCTTTCATAAGGAACAGCCAAAATATTCATGGGTAACTATATTCTCTTACATGTAAAAGTGAGGTTGATCCCTTTCTTTTCCTTCCTTTCTTTTTCTTTCTCTCTCTTTCTCTCTCTTTCTTTCTCTTTCTTTCTTTCTTTCTTTCTTTCTTTCTTTCTTTCTTTCTTTCTTTCTTTCTTTCTTTCTTTCTCTTTCTCTCTCCCTCTCTCTCTCTCTCTCTCTCTCTCTCTCTCTCTCTCTCTCTCTCCCTCTCTCTCTCTCTCTCTCTCTCTCTCTCCCCCAGAATAAGCTTTGCCTTAAAAGAAAAAGTCTCAGGCAAATCTTTCTTTTATTGGTTGAAGTTTCTGAAAACAGCTGCTAATAGGTGCCTCAGACTCTCAGCTAGATTCCCATTGGTAACCACCTTCCTTGATTTCCTGCCTCCACACTCTGCTTTCTAGGCGTCTTGCCTGTCTGTCTGCTCTGATAATAATCTTGGGGTAGAAATTATGTCTTAATTCTTCTCTCCTCGCAGCCTCCCCCACATCACTGCTTCTCATTAAGTGTTGAATCAGAAAGTAGCTGAAGGTGAAACCCTAACTTTTTTGAAAAGCTACAGCAAATCCCACATATTCCATTCCCCAGATATTTATGTCCCGAAATGATCTTTACCATCATGGCACAGCTTCATGGAGTTTGGTAGAAAGGACTTAGAATCAGTGTCTGAGCTCAGAAATCGTGATATGTCTCAAAAACGAGGAGGGAGGATTAATTTTTGTGGTATGTTAATGAGCTCATTTTTCCCTGTCACTGTTAAAAAGCTGAAGACACATTTCTCTCTCTGATTCCTCTTTCTTTTCCCCCTCCTCCTCCTTCACCATCCTCCACATACCTAAAGATGAAGGTTAATATTAAGCATCACATTAACAGTTGTCAAATCAATCATGATTTCCTCTAAGTTATGTTACACAGAGCAACATGCTTTATCAGAAATCAAAGAAAGGACAGTGCCAAAAGTGGGTGAGCTAATGTAAAATCACTTACATGGGCACTCTGGAGACGGAAACTCGTTTAATATTTAATGTAGTCATTAACCTAAGAATGAGAGGGAAATGGTAATGGATGGTCTGCTTTCTTCGCCTACAGGACAGGGTTCTGAAGTGAGCTGTCCCTTCTGGGATCAGAGTCACACAAGTCTAAAATCCATAAAGTGGGTCACAGGTGAAAGGGATTAGAAAAGTCTCAAGTCTCCCAGATACATTGTTTTAAGGGCACAGTTGGGCTCAGCAGCCATGACTGAAGTCCATCACTCTGAAGGGACCAGAAGCCGTGTCAATTGAATTGCTCAATTAGTTTGTTATGGCAACAGACATGCTGTCCCCAACCCATATGACCAAACCACAGCAAATAATCAATTATTGAAAGAAACTATCTCCAAGAAGCATTAATCCATCAGGATATTGAAGGGTTTGTTTCTGCCTCTACTTAGATTTGGTTATCTTTGAGGGCGTTTGTCTGCTTGATGGCTTCCCAGAGTTGTCCCTGAGAGGCAGGATGTCAAAACCAATTGGAAATAAAAAAGGGGGAAAATGCAGGAAAATCCAATAATAGCGAAGGCCATATGAAAAAGAGCTTTTTCTACCTGTGAATATATGATACTGTAGGGAACATCCCATTTATGCAGCATGAATGCCAGCATATTCTTTACCTGCAGTTTTAAACATCTTCACCTTAAGCAAGCAATGCATTATAACTGCTTCCCTTTAGCTGAAGCATTCCTTCTGGATAAGATACAATACATACTAACCTCACCTTTGTTTTATTTAATTGTATTTTTTCTATTACATATTTTCTGCCTTGGTATAAATTTCCAGGGGCCTCTGAGAATTGCACCCCACCAAGGACGTCAATCATAATATTTTCATGCACCTGAAACTCCTGCTTGTCTACCAGTGCATCCATGACTCTTTCTTTCTTTTTTTATCACAAGTTTAAATCAAAATCCTTTGTCCTGTGGAGTTTCTAAAATGTCCTTTCAGAAAACAAAGTGACTTTCGACTCAGCCAAAGCTCCAGGCAGGTTGTAAGTACCAGACTTGAGCCACAGAAACAGACCTTTACAGACAGGTGCCAAGACCACTAGAGGATCCTCCCAGCTCCTATGCCTACAAAATCTTTTTGAATTAGGGACAATTTTTACATATGGTTTTAAATTAAACTTGTTCAAAGAATATTTTACTTCATAAAAGTCAGTTTGATTGAGAACACCAGGGAAGGCAATATACAACTATCAGCATTTTTCAGTTGGAATCATCAGGTATCTTTAAAAAAAAAAACACCCTTCTATGGTAGTTCATCTGGATTACCCAAAGGAATTCAGTTCAAAAGAGCATATTGTTATGAATAAAGACTTAAAAAAAAGAAAGAAAAAAATCATGACCAAAAAAATTTATAAAAGAACTCTCGGACACCACAGCAGCGTGGTAATTGTGAGGGTGGGGACAGAGGCGGATGGAGGAGGAAAGCACACGGAGTGATACATGGTAATGAAAAAAATTCAGTAAAAATAAAGAAATAAAAAGAAAAGAAAAAATAGAAATTAAGCAAATATAGCAATATGTTTAAAAGATAATTTCTGGAGCGTGTCTGTTATATTCATTCTAAACTTTTGTATATTAAAAATATTTCCTAATTTAAAAAGAAGTCTTCAGTAAATAAACTTTCTAAACTTAGTTCCTTTTTGTAAAATGGGTTTGAAAGTATCTGCCTCATGAGACTGCAGTAAAGACAGATGAAATAAGGCACAGAAATATATTAAACATTGCACCATGTAGTTTGTGCTTAATAAACATTAAGCTAAATATTTATTTGATATAGATAAATTATTTAAAAAATAAAAATAAAAAATGAGAGGATACTGTTAGTTCTAATGAAACTCCTTGGTAGAATTGGCTCTTACTTGGTCTGAGAGCTTCTCTGGAAGAACACGGGGACGGAGGCAACAAGGACTTATTTGCCAAAAGACCCGTTAAAATATTTCATTGATTTCTATATGCTTCTCTTCAGGTTCTCCTTCCTCTCTGAAGAAACAGTCCACTGTTCAAGAGAAGAGGGAGAAAGGGCATCTAGCAGGAAGGAAAATTCAAATCTATTTACTTCATTATTACAGACAGACTTTCACCTAGGCGTGTACTTCTAGGTGTGTATCTTTAAAAAAATAAAAAATATGCAAAGTGATATGCAAAAAGAGATTTGTTACAATTGTTTATAATTATGAAATACTATACACACACACACATACACACACACACAGTATACATACACACACACACAAATATTTGGCAGCATATGCTATACAAGGTATTTTCTGGGCCTGGAACAGTTCTCAAATCCCCCCCGTTTTTTCTCTAGCCCAACACATTCCTGACCTGGTCAGCTAATTACACCACAGAATCCCTGAAGGAACAAGTGAAATACAGCCTCTCACAATGGTTTCAGAATGGGTTGCAAACTGAGCTGGTTGGAAGTCTATAATTAGAAGCACTGAGAGCCCTAGAATCCTCCATCTTTCATTATTTACAGGACTGCTTCTCTATCTACCCCAGCTGAGGACTTGGAGTTTCTCTTTGGAGAGATTTTGTGCTAAGTATAACTAGACTTCCTAGACTCAGCTGTACTAAAGACACTGTATTGAAAATGAGGGGATTAAAGAAAGTGAGAAGTCAAGTGAAAAGAAGCAGATGATCAAAGGAGTTCTCTCTAAAGAAAAGAAGTATCCAAGAGAAAAGCCATACAAATATTATTTAGGGACCATTATGAAATGTCCCATTTGGATTACCCATGTTACAGTGAAATCTACCAGCTGAGAAGTCCAATCCACAGAATGGTACAGTTCAGCCTTTTAACACTACAGTATGAAAATGAAGGAAGAGGTAAAATCTTCATCAATTAAGGGAATATTTCTTTATATGGGCTAAGTTTTTATAAATATATAGGAAATAATCTGAAGAGCAGGAGACATTGCAACGTAGAGAAAAAGACTATTTTTAAAACTACAAAAATATCCTCTAAGAGATAATAGAAGATATTTCATTTATAAAACAAAAACAAAATGATATTTAAAAGCAACACTTAAAAACACAAAAGAACTTTTGTAAATTAAAAAAAAGTCACAAATACAGATGGAAGATAGATTTAAGAAAATCATCCAGAAAGAAAAAAAAAAGAAAAACATAAGCAAAGAAAATAGAGAGTTAAGCAATGAAATCCAAATAATGAAATTAGTGAGTTCTAAAAACACAAGAAAAAACATAATCAAAGAAATTATCAAAGAAAAAATTTTAAAAATGTCAACTGAATTCAGAACTATGCATTAAAAGGATCTATCAAATTCCTAGTAAGATGGATGGAATGAGATAACAGCAAAGACATCATTGTAAAATCCCAAAGCAATGGGGACAAAGAGCAGCTTCTAAATACTTCTATAGGGAAATAAATCAGTTTACATAAAAAGAATAGTATTTCCCAACAACTCTTAGAGCTACAAAAAAATAAATAAATAAATAAAAACATGCCTTCAAAATTCTAATTTTTAAAATCGTTTCCAATTAAAAATGTAATACATAACTTACTTATCAGTGAGAGGAAAGGAGAAAATAAAACTATTTTCAAATAATTAATTGGAAAATTTTACTTTCCATCCTCTCTTTCTGAAAAATCTACTGGAGAAGTTGCTGCAACAAAAGGAGAGTGTAAACTAATAAAAAAGTAAGACACAGGATCGAGGAAAGAAGAGATTCAACAACACAAAATTCTTTTACAGAAGAATCTCCAGAATCACAGTAGAGGGAGGTCCCGAGGTAACACCCGTGTAGCAAATCGAGATAGAAACAGGTCATATGTGAGCAAGAGTTAAAAGAATCTGAATTAATGTTTCTTAGAAAAAAATATATATATGTATATGTCTTGTTTCATATGTCTAACAGTATTTCCAAGGAGCTTAAGTTGTAATATAGAGAGTTTGGTGATGAATTAGTGATAAATAGTAAACCAAAACTGAGCATTATTTAAGTGAGAGAAAATTATTAACTCCTGGAAAATCAAAAGTATTGTGCAAGCTAGGAAACGTAACCCTAGTTTAGAAAAATAGTTACATTTTCATAGTGGTTACTTTACTATGACTTAAGGAAAGTTGTAAAATTGGGAAGATGGGAGAGGGAACCTGAACACATGTATGTGGCTGGGGGAGGGAGGGAATAAACTAAGTCCTTTCCTTTCAAAGTAAGAAGTCAAACTAAAAATGTAAATACATAAACTAAACCTTTTTTTTTTTTTTAGTATGTTAGGGATACATTCCAGAATCAGCAGACAAAAATATTGAAATGTGTCCTGAAACACATAATTAGGGGTAGGTAAGGATGAATGAGAGAACTACTTTTCCATTATAAGCCTTATAAAACTATTTGAATTTTGAGGCTCAGTATATAAATATCTATAAATACAAATTTAACTTATTAATCTAGTTTTAAATGCTATATATATACACATATATATATGCTCAACCAACATTTATTGAGAGACTAGTCCATGAGACAACAAACATGTACTGAGAGACTAGCCAATGACGTGCTGGAAAATGTGAAGATAAAAACCCTGAGTGGTCTTTCTTTGCACGTAGTAGCTCTTTGGCCTTGGCATTTAATATAACTATATACCTGCTTTGGTTTCCATATCAGAAAAAAAAATAGGAGAGTTAAACATGACAATGTAAATAAATCACTTCAGGTTATAAAAATAATAGTAGTCTAATCAGGAGACACAGAATCCTAATGACTGCAATATGATTTGATCTTGGTTACTTTGAAATATATATCCAATGAAGGAAGAATAAAAAGAAGGACATTCTTAATCCATAGGGATTCAACTACCCTCAGTTTAAACAAGGCTTCCAGTGATACCAGGCCCCAGTGACTGCAGACCTAGACTAGACAATCCCCAAATTTCCTTCCAACTCTCTAAGCCTGTGAATATACTGTGAGGACACATCTGTGTAGGTATAAAAACCAACTGGTTGTTTCAGACAGTGAATTGATTTCAGAAGTTAATAATTCTATTTTACTGATACTCTTTTAATCCTTTCTTTTTAAAAAAACTCTATTTTAAACTTACTAATGTGTAAAAGATACAATCTGTGTTAGATGATCAAATGAATTTCAAGGAAGACAAGATGTGGAGACTGTCCATGAGAACTTCACTAAGAATCAGGGTGCCCTGAAACTACACATGGAAGAGATGGAGTGTGAGAGCTACTTTATGAACATATAACCTGGATTCTTAGATATTGAAAACTATGACATGGAAAGAATGGCTGAAAGAATTACTGATGCCTTTAACTGGAAAAGTATCTAAACAAAGCTAATTTCAAATATCTGAAATAATTGTCACATGGGAATGAAATAAGCCTACAGGAACGAGACTTTGGCTCATAATAAGGTAGAATGTATAAATACAAGCTTTTGGCTGCCCCCTAAAGAAATTAGAGCCGCCATGATGGAAGTGTTCAACAGGGCCCAGAGAACATTTTCTCAAAGATTGAATAGATTGAGGGAACAAACTGATGGTTGCCAGAGCAGAAGGGGGTGGTGGGAGGGGTGGGAAAGGGAATGGGGTTAAGAAGTACAAACTTCCAGCTATAAAATAAGTCATGGGATGTAATGTACAGCATAGGAAATAAACTCAATAACATCATAGTAAGTACACACAGTAACAGGTGGTTACTAGACATTGCAGTGATCGCTTCGTAAGGTATATAATGTTTAATCATTAGGTTGTATACCTGAACCTAATATAATTTTGTATGGCAATTATACTTAAAAATAAATAAAAATTGTTGAGGGAATTCTTGCTTAAGGAGTGGGCTTTCAAACTAGGTAAACTCTAAATTTCCATCCTGTCTAGTGTGTTCCATTTATGTTACAGATCACTATACAGATCCAAAGGGAAACAGAATTCTATTAAATGGCCAACTCAGCAAAAGGAAAACAACCATACCATTCACAGTCATATCACTGGGGAATGAAAGGGAGAAATAGAATCAAATAAGCAAACATGCCAGCATATACCTAAACTATAAGAATTCAATTTCCTTTTACATCTAATTGTTTCTGGATTTTACTAGTGCAGCCATATTAAATTATAATGGAAACAGGTTGTCTTCATAACCTGAGGAAAAAAAGCAAAGAAGAGATGTGTTACCTAAAATTATTGGGCTGGAATGCTAGTTAATGATATTGAGCTGTAGAAAGATGAGCCACCTACTGAATCAATAACTGCTTTTAGTTGGTACCTTGAGGGTGTTTGCTGGCCTTACTGAGTGGCTGGTTCTATTCTCTTTAACCTGTGACAGCTGATGGGACTGGACACTGGGGTGGACTTATCACCCAATTCATCAGTGATGCTTAATAAGTTACCAGTGAATGAGACCATGGAAAAGTGTTCTTAATGGTAAGCTGTTCGGATGAAGAAATCTAGTAAACATATTTTTACATCCTCTGAACTTCTTTTCTGAGCAATTCTTTATGACACCTGGCCATAGAAGTAATGCACAAAGACAGGGTAACATTGAATTGGAAACTATAGCCATAAAAATTGTCATTACATTTAGCCAATGTATTTGAAAGGCTAATAAGTGGAGGAAACTCCTAACACAGATCCTATCCATTTATAAAATATAGTGTGTAACCATGAGAAAAGACGTATTAATCAACAGAATATTTCTGAAATAATCATTTTAAATGAATTTAAGATAGTAAAACTGACTGGTGAATCATATTAAAAGACCTGTTCAAGTAAGAACAACCTTTCATCAATAGTTAAAGTAAGCAATGGTAACATTAAAATGAAATACTTGACAGTTAATAGTAGTGCACTTGAGGTTGAAACCTGGAAGAGATATCAGTCCACGGTCACTGTTAATGAGACTTGTGTGATATGTTTGAACACGTTTGCAATTGATGGTGCCTTTAAATGCTATTAATGCAGCCTAAGTCTTCTGCTTACCTAGCTTTTGCAGCATTTTAGCATCTTGATCAAGTCCTGGCTGAAGGATGCTATGAGAAATTTATTTACAACATGGCCTATTTATTCAGTTATAGGCAAAACATGGCAATAGCAATACTGTTGCTAAGCAATAAGCAGTATATTTAAGTAGAAATAAATTTTTAAAAGGAAATGGAGTAAAAAAAATAGTTATCAGAGATACTAAATTTTTATAACATACAGGAATCTGAAGTTATAGACAGCTTCAACATTTTGAAAATTAAAGTTACTTTTAAAATTATTCAGTCCTTGTTCTTTTGTTACGAGCTAATTTCTTTATCTTATGGAAAAACATAAATGCATCATTGTAGAAAAACTACAGGAACCAAATCCTTAATAATTATCATGTAAATCTGCATGATAGTTTCTCAAAGATGCCAAGCAGTGTTTGTGCTAGGTTGCTCAGTGATGGTAAACAAAAAGGAGCATCTGCCAATCTTATGTTTCAAGGTTTCCATCCCAGGTTAAAAACATATGTAGTCTGTAGAAAATTATATAGATTCAATAGTTCCCACAAGAGAAAAATGTTTTTATATTGTGAAAGGAATCCTTTTCTAAAACTCATGCTACAGCTATTTCCAGGTACTTTCTTGTTAAGAAGAAAGAGAAGGAGGAGAAGGGGGAGGAGAAAGAGGAAGAGGAGGAGAGGAAGAGGAAGAGGAAGGAGAATGGGAGTTTATGCTTAGAGATGATATTTACTTTATATTAAAGTGCTATTTTTATTAAGATTGCAGACAACTTTCATAATGTTAGAATCAATATGGATGTAATTAAAACATTTTTGAGATTGAAGTCAAAAGATTTGATTTAGTGATACAAATAATACAATGAACTTTAATTCTACACAAAAGAAGGAATGTGCTAACAGGAACATGTCCTATTCCACAATAGATTGTATGTATAATTTGCACCATTGAATGTATGATAAAATTACTTTTACTTGTTCATTTATGTATTCAAACTGTGGTTCTAAGTTGTCCATATGTCATGTAAAATAAAGTTGAGATAAGTTGATCATTGCTCTGACTTTTTGCATAGGCAGGAAAGTGTATAATCCTAAAGTATAAAGGAAAGCTCTGGAGAGAGAAGAAATTTAGGATATAGAAGAATTTGTCCACAGAGACAATAGCGGAAGTTCAATGTTTGTGGATTCTATCCACGGCTGCAAAGAGCATATAAAATAAAGAGATGAGAGCTTTTTTGCAAGCCAGCAAAGGGACCATACATCATTGCAGAAAGCTACATTCTTACAAAATCAGAACAATGTGCTTTTGCAGTAAATGGGATCAACAAAGTCTTAAGTGTTGCAGATAATCTGAAAATATCTTTCTTTACATAAAGCTGCGGTTCATCTGTATCTAAACAATTGTGTTAGTTCTAATTGCTACTCTCAAAAAGAGCACAGTGAAACCAGAAAAGCAGTGAGGCAGAGCATGGAAAATGGGAAGTGGGGCTGAATCATGGGGTCAATGAAAAAGTGGGAATTTTGTTCACCTTCCTGTCAGTAGAACCTTCCAAGAAATGGAACTCTCCTGTCCTATCAACCACTTCTGCTCAGAGACTCACAAGAATGCCTATTGTTCACCCTTATTTTTCAGCCCTTCCAGAGGGAAGTATGAACTACATAATCTACAGTCATCACATGTCTATGGTTGCACACAGGCAAAGATGTCAACCTCTCTGGGCTTCCTCAGTCCCTTCATCATTTCTTCCTCCTCATTGTTGATTTGCCTAGGTCCTGCTCTTCATTCTCCTCTCTTCTCACTTGAATGCTCTTCTTGAACAAGCTCATCAATATCTACAGAACCCACATAGAAATACCGACAACTCCCAAATCTATATCTGCTTCTCGAAAGTCTCTTTTGAGTTTCAGACTTGTAAATGCAACCATCTACTGAATATCAAACACACTGAGTCCAAAAATTATACAGCTAAAGTCATAAATTTTCTCCCAAATCAGCTCCATCTTCTGTGTTTTCTATTTCAAATGATAGTGCCACCATCCACCAAATCACCAATAAGTACCTCCCTATCATTCACATCCAACCCAACACTATTCTAAATACTTTCTACACATTAGCATTGACTCCTCATAGCAACCCAATGAGATAAGTTCTGTTATTACCCCCTTTGACAGAAGAGGGTATAGAATCTCAAAGAAGTTGAGTAAGTTGAGTAACCTTATCAAGGTCACATAGCTAGTATGTAGCAGATGGGTTTTTCAGCCTAGCCTGTCTGACACTACTATATTATACTGCCCCTTTATAAAGATCACCAACTCTACCTTTAAATGTCCCTTGATTCCTTTCTCCACACCCCCATCACCACTGTTATATCTTAGGCACATACACATCATCTACGCTATGATAGAAATCTCCTAACTGGTTGCCTTGCCTCAAATTTTACCTCAAACCTATCTCCCTCACTGCACTTAATAAAATGGGCATCTAAAAGAATTAGTCCCCTGCTCTAAAACCATCAATGAATCCTCTTAACCTATAACAGTGTTTTTAATGGCTTTTTTTTTTTTTGGCAGGAAATGGGCCATTACAAGTTGAGGTTTCTAATTTACTAAATCATTCCTGATACTCTCTCCAGTCACACCACATGTTTCCATTTCATTATCTTTCCTTGAGCTCTTTCATCTGCATAGGAAGCCCTTCTCTTGCCTTCACTTGGCTAATTCCTGATTATCCTAATGGGCAAGGGTAGAAGACCACAGGAAAGTCTACACTGACTCAACAAGGTTGGGTTGATACCACGCCTCTGTGTTCCCATGTGTAGCCATGTGTATATAGTCTTAGCACCTTCTCCATTTGACTCTCACAGTAGCTAAGAGAAAGGACTTTAGTGCCAGGCATGCTGGGTTTGGCTCCTGGCTCTGTCACCTACCAACTTTGAGCACTCACAAACTTAGTCACTATTATTACTACTCACATCCCAGTGTTCCAGGTTTATCTTTTAACTTGTCTGTCTCATTAGCCAGACTGTGAACTAAAATGCCTTTTGCCCCTCCAATTTCTAGCAGAATGCCTGGCCCATATATGGTGATAAAATTATGTTAAACCAAACCAAAAATAAAGTACAGAGTGCTACACTGAGAATAATAAATATACATGACTTTGTACAGGAAGTGACTGAAGTAATTGCTAAAAGGGTTTGAATAGACCTATGAATGGAAGACATGAGAGTATACAAGGATGATGGAATTGGCCCTACCTTTAGCAGAGCCATTGGGGAAAGCATATCAAACTCTCTCACTCAGCTGACAACAGAATGTAATATATCTGACTTATTACAGCAATTCTGTGATCTATGTTTGATGGTGCATGAATAATCCAGAAAGAAGCAATCAGACTGAAGAATAATTTAGAAATGGCATAGAACAATTTAGTGTTTCCTCTGCAAGGGAACTGGTTATCTTGACTTCCACTTTGTATTTGTATCATACCACTGTTCTGAAACAAGGGGCATAATGAAGGCATAATGAACTCTGTTCAGGGCTATTTTTCTCCTATGTAGCATCTTTTTTTGTAATGACCATTCAGGTGGCTTTGGTTTATTTTTTTTTTTTTAAGATTTCATGGGGTTTTTTTTAGAGAGAAAGGAATGGAAGGAGAAAGAGAAAGAGAAACATCGATGTGTGAGAGAAAGATCAATCACACTGCAGACCTGGCTCTCAATCCAGGCATGTACCCTGACCAGGAACTGAACCGGTAACCTTTATGCTCACAGGTCAGCACTCAACCCACGGAGCCACACCAGCCAGGGCGGTTGTATCTTAATGTTAGTAAACTTTTATCTTAATCATTCTGAAACCAGGGTCTGGAACTATAAACACATTGCAATGAATTATACTTCATCCCATTAACATCCTATTTTAACATAATTAGTTTAATTATGGAAATATTTAAAATATATTAAACTAACATTTTCCTCACAAGTTTTAGTAATTATTTAATTTTTAATTAAATAAATAATAGTTTTAGCTTGACAAGAATGTTCTAAATCCAGCCTTGAAAAGTAATACAAGCCACTGTGTCTGGGCCCCAATGCATAAAAACAATTGGGTTTGAAAAGATTCTGTCTAATATAACAGAATAGGCTCTCTCTGTCGCTCTTACTTTAAACACTATAGTTGAATTTATTCAAATGTTTTTGTTGTTGAGAAGGACAACTGGCTGGAGAGCTTGAAAATGCTCTGTTTTCTCTCAACGTAATTGTCCAGGGAACACCAAAAGGCTGCAACCACGCAGCCCTTGGCTATCAGAGGACAAAAGACCAACGGGTCGCATTTAGGGTGCCATTACCAAGAATAAATTATCCCCAGTCATGCCCCACTTTTGTGTTTCGTGTCTCCACGAAATGAATGAGATTCCGGGGAAAGAGACTGGCTGGCTCAGCCTGAGTCAGGGGCCCTCCCATTGACCTCAAAACAATCTGGCGATACGACACACGTGCATGTGTGTGTGCGTGTGTGCTTTTATCACACCACTCAGGCCACAGACAGATGTGTGACTCAAGCTGGACCAATAAGACACAGTCCAGAACTATGACAGGAGCTTGCAGGAAAGAGATCTTCTCTTTCCACTGGACTCATTAAGCTTGCAGGATATAAACCTGGAGCTACCAATGGCCATTTTGCTAGTTGGTCACCTCTTGGAAAGAACCATTCTTCCTGAAAATAAAAACAAAAACAAAGGATCTGAAGAGGAAGCTTATGTAATGAACATCATAGAATTAGATCTTGTTTTCTCCTAAATAAGAAATCAAACTTTTAAGGCCTAGCCACTAGGCCTCTACTAGTAGAGCCAGGGTTTTAAAACTGGGGTCAAAAAAAAAAAAAGTTTCAATATCTGAAACTTTTGCACAAGTGGGATGGCACTCTAAAGTCCTCTGTATAAATTATTTTGAGAAGTTGTTACCAACTAATACCTCAATCAGAAAAAAAACAACCCTCAATGAGGCCCCGAAACCTAAAATATAGGGCCTACTTTAATAACCTGCTTCCAGATGAATTATTCAGACAGCAAAGCTCTAAAATGTATCCTGGCACCAAGTAAGCAATGGCAGATATTTATGTGATTAAGATAATATTTATACGAAGGAATGAAGATGACCAAGGTGCAAGAGAGAGAGAGAGAGAGTGGGGACTGGACTGAGGTAGAGGGAAGGAGGAGGGTTGGACTTCTTAAAAAAAAAAAATTATACCGTGAAGATCACTACTATTAACTATGCTTACTAAAAAGTTTATCTCTGAAGAGATGACCTACTAACTAACTCCTCAGAAAAGGAGATTCTAAAATTTTACGTGGTCATAAATAATAAAGGTGTTGGAGAGAAAAAAGAAGACTTGGGAAGTGATTAATCCCTATGATACATGAAATAACTTACAATGAGCTTCTTTTAAATTATGAATAACTAAGGCAGAAAAGCAACTGGTGCAAAACTAAATGGTATCCATTTGGGGGGATCATAAATCATTCTTTCCTTCTCCTAAGACCTCATAATCTTAGCATGAGGTTAGTGTAGTGAAGGAGCAATGTCAGAATCTTCTGAATACACAGCTCCCTCAAGAAAAAGGATTGTGTTTGAAACTGAATCTCTGATGTGTTTATCATTGCTTATGAGACCTGAGGGCAGAAGAAGATTTGAGATGGGGACAAAGTGTACCCATCCCCCGATGACAGCTTGGTACCTTTGGCAACAGAACACAGAGGAGAAGGACACGGCACTGAAAAATCTGTGTGACTTTGGAATCCAGCTGTGTCCTGTCACCAGCCTGCCTGTTCTCCTTTTCTCTTCCTTCCAGGATGCTGTCTACTTTTCCCTCCTCCTTCTTTCCCTAGTACGCCGTTCTTCTCCTCTCTTCTCTCACACTGCCTCAGTAACCCAGAAATGCTGGGTCACATCCCCAGGATTGCACAGGTAGGAAACAAAGGAGGCAGAGTTCAAACCTGTGCTGATTTCAAACCTTCTGCTCTTTCCACAAAATGTAGGCCTATATTGCAAACTATAGGGGAAAAAAATGTAGTAAAATATCATGCAGCTCTTACAACTGATGTACATTTCATATCAAAAAGGAGAAAAATCAGATTACATAAATGTATAAATGTATATATAATAATTTTATTTTTATAATTATAACCTCATGTTTGTATTACATGCATAGAAAAACTAGGAGGAAAATACACTAAATATTTAATAGCAATCTCTGGGTAATTGTATGGTTGAGTGATTTTTATTGTCTCTATTGTGCGATTCTATACTTTCTAACTATCAATATCCCTTACATTTATAATTTAAAAAAATATATTGCACTCACTTATTCAACACTTTCATGGAGTGTTAGATGCGTCTGAGACGTGGGGCCTCAGGGCCGGCCCCCAGACATGTCCTGCTATTTGGGGCTGGCTCTTTGTCTCTGCTTGGCTCGGGCGGGACAGGGAGGAGCAAAACCACAAATGCACAAAATAAATATATAGTAAAAGGGAAAGGTTTATTCAATGTGAAGAGAAATCAGACCACAAAAAATAAATACATAATATCCAGGTGGTGATAAATGTAACGGATACTTGATAAAATCTAGGATCACATTAGTTTAAGTATACAGGTTTTCTTTTTATAAAAGTACGCTAGACTGCCAAAATTCCAAAAGTTCAAGTACCTTAAATTTATTCACAAATTATTTAACAACTATTGTTTCTTAGACACTGAATAAAGGTCTTGAATGTAAAGATAATTATTGACCTGAAGATAATAACAGTCTAGTGAACAGCAAGTTGTGTAGGTAGAAAAATTGATAGTCTTCTATAAATCTTATGGAGATGGATAATTACACCACCTTTGACAAAAACATTGATTCTGGCCGTTCACAAAACAGTTTATCTCTGGTGTTATCCCTCGCTCCCCCAAACTTTGAACAGTGACGTGGTTGACAAAGCATGAAGATAAGCATGTGACAAAACATGTAAACTATGTATATATGCCTCTTCATCAGTTTTGCTTCCTAAATTTTCTGTAGTTATAAATGCAGTTATTTTATAATACTGGAGTATCATTCTATAACGTTCATAGACTAGAAAATTTGGAACTTAAAGAAAAATTTCTAAAATCTATCACAAAATTACCCAGAATTTTGCCATCCAGAGGCAAATCACTGTTAATGCTTAGCTTTTATTTTTCTTCTGGGTAAATGGACAATACAAGTGCTTTTAATTGAAAATATATGACTTGTGTGAAGTATAATATAGATATACAAGATGATAGTTTTTATAGAACAATACTTAAATATTTTTCAGAGACTTAAGATTGGGCACAGTATTTTGGGATCACTTTTCATCTATCTAGTTTGATTTCAATAGTCTTTGATTTCAGTATTTTAATGTAAAATTTTATTTCTAGTGATCTTCATGTTTCCTGTTTCCTTATCTCTTAATTTATTTTTTTCTACCTGGTCCATAAAGTGACATTCCTAATGGTTTAACACAACAGTGAAATGTTAACCAATTTCCAAAGGTGTCTATCAAGAAGGCGACAACTATAATGTTGATAGGTATTGACCAGGGATATGGCTGACGAGATGTGAGTGCCCATGGCATTGCACATAAAGATGACAAGCAAGTGACAACAACCACAAACCATGTGTTGACCAGCACAGAGGGGGTCAAGAAGCTTCTAGTAACAAAGAAGACAGGAAGATCAAGATGAAATTGTCAAAAGCACATAAAAGAAATGTGTGTCCAAAGGCAGTAAGTGATGCCTAGTGATTGAGGTGCCCAAATCCTTCAGTACAATGTCTAAATATTTAAATATCTAATATCTAAAAGAAGTGAAGACTGGCTACTGAGTCTCTTTCCAGACTCCTATTTACCCCTATTTTTCTTCTCCTTGCATCTATCCTCCCACATTTGCTCTTGTTTTTCTCATGTGGCCTCTGGATGACTCTTACCAACCTTTAGACAAGCCCACACAACATCCTGCCAAAGCTGAAGTTGAAAGCTGGGCAGACATGAAGAAGATGACTAGGTCTCAAGACACAGAGTGAAGAAGAAACCCAACAAAGCTGGGAACATTTGACAGAAGAAACAAAAGGCGCTTAGTCTTGCTTTCCTGAATCGAGGTAAATGGAAGTATAAGTTACATAACCCAGTACCCCTCTTCCCTCTTCTGGGACACACAAATTAGTGGCTTCTTAAGTCCAATTTGGGAATCTCTCTGATGATCTTTGCCAAGGTCTGATGGTCTGTACCTCCTGGAATGACCCAACTCACTCCCACGTATTGTCTATTATGAACACTTGCTTCTCCATTCCAAAAGAAAGAAAAAAGAAAAGAAAAGAAGTCATTTTTAAATGACATATCTCTGATGGTTTAAATTTTCCTAACATAACTAGATGTAACAGAAAGATTAATGAGGGATGTTTTGCATCGTGCTAACCACAATAGATTAGAATGCAATGTGCAGAAGACCGCAGCAAGGAAAAAAGTTCTGCGACACTGTGGCTGTTGAATTTGAGGCGATTTGCATTTTGTTCTTCATGATAATGAGTGACATAGGTATTCAGGGTGAATAGAAGTTCCCCATCACTCTTGAGCAGAAATGGATGTTGTCAAATGAAGGACTTACTCCCAGATGTTTAGGTCTAAGGGCTTTAGACTTAGAGCTATATAAAAGCCCCTCATTATTGAAATTTCTGAAAAAACAACAACAACAATAACTTCATTTTGTATTTCGAAAGCACTTAGCCCTTTCCCTCATTTTCTCATTAAAATTATTATTTTTATAATGAAATTTTTAATAAGGCATTTTCCTGGGAATACTACTATTGAATGATATTTGAAGAGACTGTTGATGGACTTTTTGAAAGAATAAAAAAATTTTTTAAACAATCTCTTCAAAGTTTACTAAATTTCACCAGGGATAAGGCACTGGAAGCCCTTGTGTCAAATAACTTACTTGCTTCCTCTTGGAAGTAAACTCTGTATTTTTTATTCCTGTACAAAAGCATACAGTAGGGACAGCACGGTTATCCAAAGGGTGCAGGGTGGTGAGGGAGATCTAAGGAATCTAATATATTTCACACAATGTTTTAAGAGCTTCCAAAATAAAAGTATTGTTTTAAAATACTACAAAAGTGTGCACAGAATGAGGACACAGAATAGGCTGTATACTCATGGAACTGATAAAAGGCAGCATAAAGGGCCATGCCCCCCACCTCACTACCACCAAGAAAGGACCTGTTGCAGTGTGTAAGGTGTGTGCATGGGTGTGCATGAGTGTGTGTTAAGGCATTCATCTTGCCGAAGCATTGTCTTCTTGTTGGTTCTCCTTATCTTTAGAAAGAATCTCAGTTTCATACTACCAGTTACGCTTTGTCATAGTGATATCTTTGTCAGATTCCTTTTTGTGACACTTCCTGCCACAATGGTGCAAAAGAAAAAGACACTATCTAAATAAAAGAAGAGATGGAGGAAAAAAGGCTCACTCACTTGGTCAGAGCTGTCCCTGAAAACAAGCCTCCCAGGACTCCAGACTGACACTGTGGAAGCTTATCATACGGTAAATATTACAGATTTTACTTTATATATTGTTTTATTGTGGAATTGTTTCTAGCGTATAATTATTACTTTATTTGAGTAATTCCATGAGACACAAATTTAATAGAATAAAATAATCGACCTGCCTTTTAAAGGGTGAGATTTTAAAATGGATTTGCCAAATTTCGATCATATTTACATGTCTTTATGATTAGAGCATAAACTATTCCCTGGAGGAATTCATAGCCAATATCCTAAGAGTGGAAACTATCATTCAAAACCAGATGCTCACTATCAAGCCAGTCTTTCAAGGGTGTGTCTGAATTACATGTTGCTGAATAGAGTAATGGTAAAAGAAAGGAAAGACACAAAGATAAGACAGTGAAGAGGTGAAACATTTTGTTAATAAAGGCAAAGGTCCTTAGGAAAGTAAAACTTTCATTGACAGGTTAGCTCTTGTGTGCTTCTGTAGTATGTTATAAAAAGAGAAAGTTAAAAAGCATCTATTGTTTCCATATCATGACAAAATGCTCATCTTTGCAATCCTACTGACACCGATCCCAGCGGGCCTCTAACACCACCAAAAGAGCAGTTCTCTGCCACGATTAGCACCTAATTGACCCAGCAGCTAACCCAGAAGAGACCTTTCCATTCCTTGGTCACTGCTCCCCGTGGTGATTTGCACCCACTGACACCACAGTGGCCAATTCACCTTCACGACCTGTCAGCTTCCACTCAGGTCACTTTAACTCTGCCTCTTTTGTGACACAGATCCGCTTTTAAAACGGTGATAATCTAGGAAGCATTCCTCTAGGGATTCGGTTGTGATTATACAATCTGTCACAGACCCGAAGGAGCTCGGAGTACAGGCGGACACTGAGATTTCACCAGGGATAAGGCAATGGGAGTCCTTGTGTCAAATAACTTGCTCTCTTCCCCTTAGAAGCAATTCTGTATCTTTATTCAGGTACAAAAGCATGCAATGAGGGCAGCGCTGCTATCAAAGGGAGAGAGCAGGGGAGAGTTCTTAGCCACTAGCCAAGCATAATTTTCCAAGTTACCCTCTGATCTAGGCACTGAAATCAAAAGCACACACTTTGGACAAATGATAATTGCAACATTAAGTGATTTGAAGAGTGATAATTAGTGTGTCATTGCCCAATATAAGCAAAAGAGAATATGTATAAATAGGAATAATTCTGCCCTAGTCTATAAAATTTCACATACATTAAGCAATGAAGCTACAATTACCCATAGTACTGGAGCCCCTGGCACTTCAATTACATATGCTCCTTTCAACACAGCTCCAATTTCCACTCTAAGCTCACAGTTAACTTTCTCGCAATTTTTTAAAATGTAAGTCCTTTATGCCAGTAGATCTGTACATGTAATTTGGTAAGGAAATAGTAATCTTGGCTTAATGCCAGTCACCATTTTGTGCTGGCCTGAAACCAGTCATGCTGAAAACTGATTCTCACCTTGTCTTACACAGGAACTAACGACATAAAGTATATTCATCGACACCTACCTGCCCACTCACCCATGGGGTGAGAGACACATCCCTCACACAGGCACCAATCCATGCATACAGATGGGGTGTCACTGGATTAGTGCCTCCCACAGCCAGACATTCATTACAGATAGATATACACATGCATGAACACACACACAGCCACATATTGATAGATGCAGAGGTATTCACACATATGTAATCACACCTGTTTTCACTCAATAGGACAAGCACAGCAGTTCCCAAAAGCTCTACCATAGATCACTGCTCCCATAAATACTCAAAATCATGAAATCACCTATGGATAACATTCCCACAGGCAATATGCCAGGGTATACTGTGCAGTGCCTTCCCAGGGTGAGTTAGCCAGGCTTTCATTAAAGGAGTACACGTAAATTAGTATCACATGCTATTTCCCATGTTTCATTGTTCTTTCCTCAATATTCCTCTATTCCTGAAACACTTTTGCACATGTGGACATTGCTAAGACCAAGCTGTACGACCACTGCATATTGACTGGAGTGAGTAAGTGTGGCAAAAGCAGAGGAAAAGAGAGGGATATTCCTGGCTGTTGCCAGAATGTGAAGTATGGGCAGCATTAAAACAATCTGTGTAAAGACCATATTTAAATCAAGCAATTTTGAAATCACATTTTAAAATCCAGTCCTTATAACCAAAAACTTTGTGTAAAAAAGTAGTTTGTGCCCTGGCTAGTGTGGCTCAGTGGACTGAGCACCAGCCTGTGAACCAAAGGGTTGTGAGTTCAGTTCCCAGTCAGGGCACTTGCCTGGGATATGGGTCAGGTCCCCAGTGTGGGGCACATGAGAGGCAACCACACACTGATGTCTCCCTCCCTCTCTAAAAATAAATAAATAAATAATTTTTTTTAAGTAATTTATTTCTGAAGAGTCTGTGACTAAGAGTTATTGCAAATAACTTAAATTTCAATGTATATAAACTAGTGACAGTAAAAATAAATTTAAGGGCTAGGAGGATATTTTTTTCTTCAAAAGAGTAAAATAGGAAGAACATTTGCGGTAAAAATTTTGAGACTTAGAATTCTACAGAAATGAGGTATACCAATTTTGTTTCTAGTTTCACAGGGGAAAAAATAATAAAGTGGGCCTGTGAAAGGGTTACTAGCAAAGGAGGAAATACATCCTTCCTACTCATCCACATGTCTGTCTCCTGTGGCAGGAGTGGTTGAGGAACAAGTATAATAACAGTGAGAAGGGAACCAAGGATGCACGCAAACCTGGGCCACCCATACTCCAACAGAGTTTAATAAGTGGGTGACTGAGAAAAAAAAGTCCAAATGTCCCTCTTTGAAGCCATTAATGGAAAAGAAGGAAAGGTTCAAGAGTCTTAACAGTAAAGAGGCAGAAAGAAAGGCACCAAACTACACAAAGCTAACGTATTTCAAGATGTACATTATTTTTAAAGTGTTTGGCAGTACTTTCATTTTAATACATTTTAATAAAGCGTTCTACTTTTTATTTCCAAAAGCTACAAATGGGAAAAAATGAATAATCAGGAATTCAGATTAAAACACATTTCTTACCAATCAGGCAGCCTGGAGCCCATGAAGTCGCCTGTGATCCCAAATCCCCATCACAGATTCAATTCTTGTAGGTTAATTCAGCAAACTTGCACTCATGCGATAATGAAATACATCAAAAGAAGAAAGGCTTACCATGGTATCTATCATGGCATTTCTCCATTTTCTGTTGACAAGATCTTGATCATAATCCCTTTGTACAGACCACTGAGCCAAATGCCATCCACTGAGAACACACTGAATGATGAGGTCAGGTTTTCCTATGTGGCCGTGCTTCACGTGTGCAATATAATGCTAAATCTTTACGGCAACACAACCTGTGGCTTTTACCCTAGGCTACAGGTTTATGATGCCTCTACAAAAAAGAGCACAATGCTGGGCAATCTCAACATCTCACTTTCTCTCTTGGTTCTAATTGGCAGTGTATATTAACCTAATTCTAGAAGCATCAGTAGACTTATAACATTGTTAGTGATGGAGAGTATGTCCATATAATTTGCTATCCAAACTGAAATACTTTTGAAGTGAAAACAAAACCAAGAAGATTCCAGCGCAATCAATGGCTATAAACTGGGATTGCCTCAGGCAAACCCAGACATGGGTCATCCTGTGGAGAAGGGGCTGGATTCTAGATTCTAACCTAGCCCAACACTCATACACAATGCATATGAAGTTTCAGATGAAAGATGCTAGTTAAAATGGCTCTGGTTCGTTTTGGCACTCACCTCACTGTTTCTAGGCTCTTTTCTGATTCCTGACCTATCTGGATATGATCTTACATTTAGACTCTGTATTTCATTCAAGTGGATCTTTGAATCTTTGTCACTGAGTTTTAGTTAAACATAGTCAAATCAAAGTTCAAAAGGAGCATAATAAAAAATTTTAGCAACTAACATGTTTCCAAAAGATATCATAAGGTCAAAGAACAACTTCGTTTTCCTTTGCTCAGACTTTTTAAACAGAGGAAGCCACAGCATTCTTCTGCATTCTGATCTATTCTGATTTCTGTTCTAAAAATAAAAAATAAAAGGCATCACATTGAGAAAAGGTAAAGAATGAAAAAAAAAAGTCAGGAGATTTACACTGAAGAAGTGAAACCCAAGGTAACAGCCATGACGTGCTCTATGTAAGTCCCAGCAGTGTTGGCAACAACCCAAGGGACGCACTAAAGAAGCATGAACAAAACAGGGACTGTGAGTCAAAGGTTTCATTTATTGGCTCTTGTTCAGAGGTCAGGGACTTGAGTTCAAGGTCATGGACTTCAGATAATTTATTTTCAAAGTTCCGTCCTAAGAATAGGGCAATTGCCTTCATTGCGTGATTTGACATGTTCCCCAAATTTTTCCTGCTAAAAAATGTATTCCACTAGTCTGTCATGGGGCCTGGCAACCCCTGGTACTGTGTTGCCTGCCATCTTCCTTCCTTGGGTCACAGGTCTTTTGATAATATGACAAAAAGCAGTGGATGCTTCCCTCCTTACCCATATCAGCAAAAAATGCACAGGTGACATATACTAAATATTGTTAATAATTTCAGGAGTTTCCAGGACTTTGCCCACAGCTCATCATGCTCACCCAGAGGCAAGTTAAGCCTTTGTTCTTTCAGGACGTTGGAAGAAATGTGTCATTAAAAATGAACTAGGGATTTTGCCAATTTGAGAACAATTTGCTCACAAGTTTATATTTTTATAAAGATTAGATAATATATATTAAACTATTAGCAGAATACAAGGTCCATCCAGAAAAAGTCCAGCCATTGTTAATATAACGAGAACAGTTTGTGTGACATCGGCAGCCAAGGAGAGTAAACTGGAATGAGTGCACATGAACAATGGTGACTTCACTGAACTAGTCAGTGGGGATGGTAGATGCCTTTGAGTGAGCATGTGCACTGTGTGGCCATTGCATTCAAAATGACTGAGCAAGTAGAGTAACGAATCTGCATCAAATTTGGCATTAAGCTGGAACATTCCTCAGCAGAAACTATTTGAATGATTCAGGAGGCCTCTGTTACAGACAGCTGGTGATTGGCAGCTTCACCACAACAACGTACTCTCTCATATATCACCTCTCGTGCAGAGTTTTTTGGCAAAACATCAAATCACCCATGTAACTCAGCTCCCCTACAGCCCAGACTTGGTACCCTGTGACTTCTGGATTTTCCCAAAACTGAAATCACCTTTGAAAGAGAAGAGACTTCAGATTGATGAGATTCAGGAAAATACAACAGAGCAGCTAATGGTGATTGGGAGAACTGTGTGGAGTCTCAAGTTACCTACTTTGAAGGGGACTGAGGTGTCATTGTCCTATGTACCATGTTTCTTGTATCTTTATCAATAAATGTCTCTATTTTTTATATTACATGGCTGGATACTTTCTGCACAGACCTCATATTTTCATCTGGTAACTAGCAGCATCTTCAAGAATTAAGACACTGAAAAATGTAAATAGTAATAAAACTAAGAATGTCTACATTTATAGATATTGAGATTAAACTTTTCATCATTCAACCAACAATTATTAAGCATCAGCTATGTTTTAGACATTGTGCCAAGCCCTCGCAATAAAATGAAAAATAAGTTAGAAGCTGTAACTCTGACATGTCACCTAACACAATATAATGCCAAAGGTTTTGGGGGGAGAATTGTCTAAAAAAATAATAAATATTTATCAAAAACGTGCTAAATGTCAGGCTCTGTGATTCATCTATTTTTTCAGCCAAATGCAGTAAATGTTTTTATTTAAAAACTGTTTTGCAATAAAAACACTCTAACACAGAGCACCAAGGTCACTTTTGCATTATTTTGATTAGCTTTTCTAAAAGCTAACCCTTAGAAAGCACGTAGATGATGAATAGAAGAAAGACTTGGAGGGAAGGGTTACAGGCAGTTTTCTGAGTTTCTGATGAACTAGCTCAACCTTGATAGAGTTGGACAGGAAGTAGATTTGAGATGTAGGATTTAGGAAAAAGAAGTTAAAGGTAAATAAAAATCAAGAGTGACTCTTAAGTTTCTGACATGAATGACCTGGAGAATCAAGGTGTCTAAGAGAGAAAAGAAAAGAAAAGCAGCTTGAAGGAAGAGAAAAAAAGGTAACAAATATCCATTTAAAATTCTTGAGTTTCACAGTGTCTATGGGATATTTAGTAGACCATTGAACACATGGGTCTAGGATTCAAGAAAGGGTTTTGAATTAGTACAGGACTTTTCAAGTGTGGTCGGCAGACAGTGGGTATTCTCTGAGACACTTTCAGGAAATTCACAAAGTCAAAACTATTTAAATAATATCACTAAGACATGAACACACTTGCCTTTTTCAATGTATTGATATTTGCACTGATGATGCAAAAGCAATGGTGGGCAACACCCCTGGCACCTTAGCACACAGACAGGAGGTGGCAGAAGAACCTACCTTGCTTCACAACCACACACTTAGAAATGCCAAAGGGGTAAAAGTATTTTATTAAATCTCAGCCCTTGAGTAGGAGCCTTTATAATATTCAGAGTCACAAGTAGAAGTTACACGTATAGCACTTCTATTGTAGACTGCACTGCAATGGCTGTTGCCTAAAGGAGAAACATGTGATTGAGTTGTGACATAGCCCCCTTTTCATAGTAGAATAGCATTTTTTTCTTTCTTGAATAACAACCAAAAAGATAAAGAATGGTTATTCAGTGGTGGGTATTTGGTAGACATTTTCTCAAAAATAAATAAAGTATGTCACGTCAAGGAAAAGTGCTTTGTCACCTAAGGTAAAATTTGAGATTATAAAACAAAAATTATAACAATAAAAATTGTATCCACTACTATGAGCTTGGTAACTTTCAAATACTTAAAACATTTTTCTGATGAGATCAGTAGTCATCAGTTAAAAATGTGTTTTTTTTTAAATATTTATAAAAAACATGTGAACATTCAGAAATTGTGTATCACTCAGGGAATCAATACTTTCCAAATGACTGATACATGGTGTTACAACATCATACAATATCATAACCAATGGATTTTGATGGAATAGAGCATGATAAGTTCTTTGCAATGGTTTTGAATTCCACTTTGCAACCACTTCTTTTGAAACTACTTCTGGTTAAGATTTGGTGTAGTATCGAAGAAGAATCAATCAGTGTTTGGTGGTTGCTTCTAGCAAGTTTCATGCAAAGTCTCTTAAACATGCCCACCTCCCTTTCCCAACTTTGTATTTGTGGGAGGCCAAACTGTCCTCATATACTTCAACTCAAGCAGACTATCCCAACGGATTGAATTCAGAGGCAGATGAGAGTTCAGCCATCTCCTGTTAAGTCAGACTTAAGGGGCTTGCACAAGTACAGAACAGTATCATCCTTCTCACTAACTTTTTTGGAAATAGTGATTTTTTTCATTAAAAATATATTGTTTATGCTAATGAGTAATGAATTTATAAATGTTATTTTGAATATATATTCTAGAATCTTATTGATTTCTTTATTTAATGCAATAAATATCAGTAGATGTGAACAAATGCCCTTGAGGCTTTCAATAATTCTTCAAAGTATAAAGAGTTACGGAGCAAAAAGTGTGAAACCCACTGAGCTAATGTATACATTGAAGACTAAGCCATATGTAGATGATAATTGAAGCCACAGAAAAGAGAGAACATTATTTTGAGTAATGTTCAACAAGAAATCAAATAAAATTATTACTAACCTCTGAGTGGCAATAATTAAGAGGATTTAAGGAAATGGAATTGCAAAGATTCCTTGAAAGCCAGGGATGGATATGAAAGTTATAAACTCCTAAAACCAACTGAAGGAATAATTGAGGGAGATTAACTTCATTACTTTCTCTGAGGTCACCTTGGTATTTAAATAGGCATCTCTAACAGGGTAAAAATGGGAACAAGCAAAGGCTTGCACTTGCACCGCTTGATCCAGTCGGCCACATCGCAGGTCAATCCAGAGCTTCCGAGAGATTTTTTTAAATAAAATGTGCAATAGCCAATCAGAAAGACTATAACACTAGTTAATTTTTGCTTTGAAAACCCAAACCAAGAAACTGACAATGTAGACATTAAATATACTAGAAAATCTAATTGATAAATAATTTGAAAATGATCTCTATAAGCAGAGATTAAAAGTGGATCATTTTTTAATGGTAGTCTTTTAACATTAAGAACACTGCTGATTTCAATTTATTTGAAAATCTAATAATAGAAAGCAGACTAAAATGCTTAAAGGGGCTCAGGCTAGCAAATACAACAGTATCGACACTGAAGCATTATAAAGTTTAACAGCCCTCAAAGATCAAAAGAAGAAATACAAATTGACCTCTTAAATGTGAACATGTAAGAAGCCGATGGTAATGTTAGTGTGGTATCTTGGTGTCCAGTGAGTGTCGATCTGATTTTATATTGTAGCTTGTCTAAAATGGAACTTTTATAGTCAAACCTAGTACTTAGGGGTGACAAAAAGTAACACAAAGTAAAGCTTAGGGAAACATTTCATTCAGTGAATCTTCCTGGTTTAAAAAAAAAAAATTGCATCATTCTGTGTGATCAAAAACAGTACCTAGAGTCTTAGATCCATTAAGCTCTAAGGAAAGCATTATTTCTACTAAAGCCAAGTATCATTAGGTGTTTGTGAAGCTTTGTTTTATAGAGTATGAGTGTGCATGTGTGTGTCTTGTGAGTGTGTTCATCAAACTGAAAAAATATATGCAAAACCTCTCTTTTTTTTTCCATTTGCACACATAGAACTTTAGGAATCCATGAAGCATCACTGCCTCCTTCCTTATGTGTCAGGCTCTCCCCATTATCCATTACAGAGAGACAAGACTGCGGGCAATAAACCCTCCCTGGGAGCAGGTCACATCTCACCACCACAGCTCAATGACACCCTCTAGTGGGTACTCTCCATGCTATAATTTTAAGGAGAGAAAAAGTATTTTTTAGTTTTTACTTTATCTTCATTGTCATGTATGGGATTTTGAAAATTTGCACATTTCACTAAAAAAAATTCTTAAAGGAGAATATATTCTCAGTGGAAGGCTGAATAAAAAACAAATTGAGCGTCTAAGAAGGACTTAGAATCATGTGTAGTATAGTAAAAAGAGCAAACTGACTTCAGAATGGCTAAAGGAATTTCTTCCTCAGAAATAATGACCCACTCAGAGACCTTGGAGATAGACTTGGCAGTATACAGCCTGACTGATAACCAGAAAACGTCCTTCCTGCAGCAACATATTCAAGTCTATTGTAAGTACAACTAAGTCAAAAAGGCTATGTGAGAAAAAGAAAGAAGAGAAGAAAGGAAGGTATTGTTGTATATCAATATAGCTTTGCTAGGGCAAAAATCTCAGGTGAGCTTTTTTTTGTTGTTGTTAGGAAATAGAATACACAGACAAAATGGGGGGAGAAGAAGGGTCTGTAAATGGTTCTGTTTTGAGTAGAGGGTTGAAGGGCATTTGTGAACATAAACTTACACAGTTTAAGGGCATGATGGAGAATAAGTCCATTATGCCAACATTGCAAGAGTCATTTGGTCAAGACCCAGCACTTAACTCTCTGTAGTTGGGTCCATTGCAAAAGTCAATAGTAAAATGCTCTGGAGTGATGCAGACCATGCTGCCAGGGGTAAAAATCCTTGGGCACAATGTGAAGGATCCCATAGGACCAGCTGCAGACAAATCTCAGCCATGAGTAAAATATCAGCAACCCCTTCATGAGTAAAAACAGAATATTGGTATCAACCTCGCTGCACTTTTGTTCATTTTATATATCTGTGGATTTTTTTCTACTTCTCCTTGAATGTAGGTTCAAGCACTCAAAAAAGATCCTTTTGTAAAATGTTCAAGTTAATATATATAAATGTATGAATCACGTAAACATGATCTGACTTTTCAGAGTCAAGCTTCTGATTTTCAAGGAAAAAATAATGTATGCATCCTTTCACTGAGTTTATTTCAGTCTGGATGCATTTCATAACACATTTTATATTCTAGATTGATAAAAAAAGAAGTTGATCTCAATGCAGTACAGCATAAGAGAGGCAAATGGTTAATATTCAAGTCAGAAGACTTGAATTAGAAGGTTGTCTCCTGATTCTGCAAATGACAAGTTCTGTGGCCTCAACCAAATCATTAAACAGCCCTTGAAGCTATTTTTCTTGACTGAAAAAAATAGAGGAAATAGTCCATGATATTTATACCTCATGGGGTTTACTGAAGGATTAACAAGATCATGTACACAAATGCACCGAATATATAATACACTATTAGAGTTTGGTTTTCTAAATGATTTTGTGACTTCTTCCTTCTTAAGAGTTATCTTGAATTTTATTTGCACTTTTTCCCATGTTTTTATTTTTTAATTGAATTTATTGGGGTGATATTGATTAATAAAATTATATATGTTTCAGGTGTACAATTCTATAATATGTATATTGTATAGTGTGTTCATCTATCCATTGTATAGTGTGTTCATATTGTATAGTGTGTTCATCTATCCATTAACACAGTATGTGCTTCCACTTATTTGTAGCTTCTTCAATTTCTTTCTTCAGCATCTTATAATTTTCTGAGTGCAGATCTTTTTTACATACTTGGTTAATATTTATCCCTAGGTATTGTATTTTTTTATGCAATTACAAATGGCATTATTTTCCTGGTTTCCCTTTCTGATTGTTCATTACAGTGTATAAAAATGCAACTGATTTGCCCTGACCAGGTGGCTCATTTGGTTAAAGCATCGCCCCATACACTAAAAAAGGCTGCAGATTCATTTGCCAGTCAGGGCTTATACATAGGTTGCAGGTCAGTCCCCAGTCGGGGTGCATACAAGAGGCAATTGATCGATTAACTGATGTTTCTCCCTCATATTAGTGTCTCTCTCTCTCTCTCTCCCCCTCCTCACCCCACCCCTTCCTCTCCCTCTAAAATCAATGAACATATCCTCAGGTGAAGATTATTTTAAAATGCAACAGATTTCTTGATATTCATTTTGTATCCGGCTACTTTACTGAATTCATTTATCAGTTCTAATAGCTTTTTGACAAAATCTTTAGGAATTTCTATAGACATTATCATGTCATCTGCAAATGACAGTTTTGCTTCTTCTTTTCCAAATTGGACGCCTTTTATTTCTTTTTTTTTTTGTCTGTTTGCCGTGGCTTAGACTTTCAGTGCTACATTGAATAAAAGTATTCATAAAAGCAGACATCCCTGTCTTCTTCCCAATCTTAAAGGAAATGCTTGTAGTTTTTACCCATTGAGTATGATGTTGGCTGTGGGTTTGCCATACATGGCCTTTATTACATTGATGTATATTCCCTCTATTCTCACTTTGCTCAGAATTTTTATCATAAATGAGTGCTGGATTTTAGCAAACATTTTTTCCTGCATATATTGATATGATCATGTGATTTTTATCCTTCACTTTCTTTTTGTGCTATATCATGTTTATTGATTTGTAGATATTGTATCAACCTTGTATCACTGGAATAAATCCCACTTGATCATGGTATGATCCTTTGGATTAGAAAATGTATCCAGTTTGCTAATATTTTGTCAAGGATATTAACACCTAGGTCATTAGAAATGTTGACCTATAATTTTCTTTCTTTGTAGTGTTTTTATCTGGTTTTGGAATTATGATAATGCTGGCCTCATAAAATGAGTCTGGGAGCCTTCCCTCCTCTTGAAATTTTGGAATAGTTTGAGAATAATAGGTATTATTTCTTCTTTGAACATTTGGCAAAATTCACCTACAAAGCCATCCAGTCTAGGACATTTGTTTTTTGAGGGTTTTTTGATCACTGCTTCAATTTCATTAGTTGTAATCTGTCTATTCATATTTTCTGATTTTTCCTGATTCCGTTTTGGAAAATTGTGTATTTCTAGGAATTTATCCAGGTCATCAAGATTGTCTAATTTATTGGCATATAGTTGTTTGTAATATTTTCTTACAAACCTTTGCATTTCTTTGGTGTCAGTTGTAAATTCTTCTCCTCATTTCTGATTTTATTTATTTGGGTCCTCTCTCTTTTTCTCTTGGTGAGTCTAGTTAAAGGTTTGTCAATCTTGTTTATCTGTTCAAAGAGCTGGCTTTTGATTTCATTAATCTTTTGTATTGTTTTTTTAGACTCTATCTGTATTATTTCTTCTCTGTTCTTTATTATTTCCTTTCTTCGCACTTTTAACTTTGTGTTCTTTCTAGTTACTTTAAATGTAAAGTCAGATTGTTTATTTGAGATCTTTCTTGTTTCTTGAGGTAAGCCTATAATGCTATGAATTTCCCTCTTAGGAATGTTTTCACTGTATCCCATTGATTTTGGGGTTGTTGTGTTCTCATTTTCATTTGTTTCTAGGAATCTTTTGATATCTTTCTTTATCTCATTGTTAACCACTTATTGTTTGGTAACATGTTATTTAGCCTCCATGTCTTTGTGTGTTACTCAGTATTTTTTTCTTATGATTGATTTCTAGTTTCATACCATTATGGTCAGAGAAGATGCTTGACATGTCTTCAGTCTTCTTCAGTTTACTGAGGCTTGTTTTGTGCCCTAACATGTTGTATATCCTAAAAAATGTTCCATATGCACTTGAAAAGAATTTATATCTTGTTGCTTTGGGACGAAAGGCTCTGAAGATTTCAATTAAATCCAACCGACCTAGCGTGTCCCTTAAGGTTCCTATTTTCTTGTTGATTTTCTGTCTGGAGGATCTAGCCATTGATGTCAATGGAGTGTTAAAATCCCCTGCTGTAACTGTATTACCACTGATCTCTCCTCTTGTGTCCATCAAGATTCGCTTTATATATTTAGGTGCTCCTATGTTGGGTGCATAAAAGTTTACGAGGGTTATATCCTCTTGTTGGGCTGTTCCCTTTATCATTATGTGCTGTCCTTCTTTGTCTCTACTTAAGGTTTTCTTTTTTTAAAGTCTATTTTTTCAGATATAATTATTGCTATCCTAGCTTTTCTTTCATTTGCATTCGCATAAAATATCTTTTCCAATCCCTTTACTTTTAGTCAGTATGTATCTTTCATTCTGAGGTGCGTCTCTTGGAGAAAGGCTATATATGGGTCTTGTTTTCTTACACTTTCAGCTACCCTATACATTTTGATTAGAGCATTTAAGTCATTTACATTTAAAGTGATTATTGATAGGTACATACTTATTACCATTTTATTCTTTTAACTATATTCCTCTTTTACTTCTTCTTTTCCTGCCCCTCCCCCTCCACCTAATTCTCCTTCTCCTTCTCCTCCTCCTTCTCCTTCTCCTCCTCCCCCTCTTCTCCTTCTTCTCCTTCTACTTCTTCTTCTCTAAGAAGACCATTTCACATTTCTTGTAATACTGGTTTGGTGGTCACAAACTGATTTAGTTTTTTCTTGGGAAGCTCTCTATTTCTCCTTTAATTTTAAATGATAGCCTTGCTGCATTAAATAGCCTTGGTTGTAGGTCCTTGCTTTTCATCACTTTGACTATTTCATATCAATCTCTTCTAGCCTGAAATTTTTCTGTTGAGAAATTAGTTGACAGTTATGAGACCTCCCTTGAAGGTAAATAACACTTTCTCTTGCTGCTTTTAAGGGTCTTTCTTTGCCTTTAACATTTGCCATTTTAATTTTGTTGTGTCTTGGTGTTGGCCTCTTTGGGGTTATCCTGTTTGGGACACTCTACACTCCCTAGACTTGTGTGTCTTTTTCTTTCACCAGATAAGAAAAATACTCAGTCATTATTTCTTCAAATAGATTCTTGATTCCTTGTTCTCTCTCTCTCTCTCCTTTTTCTGATGTGGATGTTGTTATTTTTCTTGTTGTCCCAAAGATCCCTTAATCTATCCTCATTTTAAATTTCTTTTCTTTCTGCTGCTCTGATTGGGTGTTTTCTGCCTCTTCCAAATCACTGATTCAATACTCTGCTTCATCCAACCTACTGTTTATTCTTTCCAGTGTATTCTTTGTTTCAGGTATAGTATTCCTCATCTCTGATTGGTTCTTTTTTATGGATCCTATGTCCTTTTCATACTATTGTAATTCTCACTAATTTCCTGGAGCATCCTTATAATCATTTTTTGAACTCTGTATCTGGTAAGCTGCTTGCTTTCATTTTATTTAGCTCTTTTTCTGGAGATTTCTCCTGCTCTTTCATTTGAGGTGTGTTTCTTTGTCTCTTCATTTCGCCTGCCCCTTTGTGTTTGTTTCCATGTATTAGATAGATCTGCCATGACTCCCAGTCTTTGTAAGGTGGCCTTACATATTAGGTGTCCTGTGGGACTCAGTAGCCTCGTCTTTTTGATCACCTGAACTGAGTCCTCCAGAAATGTCCCTTGTGTAGGTTATGTGTTTTGTTTCCTGTTGTAATTGAGTCTTAATTTGTATTGGCCCATTCATGAGTGGGATCAACTCCCAAGCTGGCTTACTGTAAGAATCAACGCCAACTACAGTGTGCAGGTGCTGACCACACAAAGCAGAATTTGCCTGAGCAAGCTGTGGTGCCTGCCAAGATCTCCCTTTGGATATGATTCTTGTGAAGCTTATTGGATCCCTCTCTGATGTTTTCTTAACCTGGCCACTGGGTATGTTGGTTCTGTGGCCTTTTGGGAGGAACTTTGGTGCAGAACAATGTCGGATTCTACCAGTGACTGGCTCTGGGCAACAAGTTTGGAACCACAAAGAAATCCAGTTTGTAGATGCCTCTGCTGGGTCTGGGTGTACATGGGATGACCAAGCTGCACACCAAGGCAAGCTTTTACCAGCACCGGGCATGGGTGTGCATCAACAAAAGTCCCAATTTACCCTCAAATCCACCTCTTCCTGCCTCTGCCTGTCAGCTGCCTATTAGGTTCAGTCACTGAAAGAGCCTCTGGTATTACTCAAATTGCATGAAATAGGCTCTCAGTGAGTCATCGGATAGGGGAGAGTGGTGTTCATCAGGCTGATACAGGTTCAAACTCAATGCCAGGGCTGGGTCTGAGGCTACTCTGCAAATATCCCAAAGTATACCAAGTCCAGCTGCCACCTGCTGGTGCTCACACACCTTTGAGGAGAGGGAGGGTTTTAAGGAATCATCAGGGTGAGGACATCAGGGTTTATCAGGCCCAAACAGACCAAGGTTTGGCCATGTGAAGGGAAGCCTCTGCACTGGCTGAGCTTGCAAGGGAAAATGGCTCCTATCCTAAAGTCACATAGCTTACTCTGTCCCAGATTCTCCCAGACGCTCAATCTCAGCAGGGCATGGCTTCCAGGAGTTGTGAGGATGGGGCTAGTAGATCTCCCAAGAGGTGCTGGTCAGGTTTGAGGAAAGGTAGGGGGAGTGGTACCTGTTCCAGAGCCATACAACTCACTCTATCCCAAATTCTGTCCAGATCTTAGCAGGGCAGAGTTACCAGGAGTCAGGAGGATGGGGCCACCAAGAGCCCAGACACTGTGGAGTTGGTGGATCGCCTGTGGTGGGGAGGCACCAGTCAGTTTCAGGGAAAAGGGGGAATGGTCCCTGCTGCAAACCTATACAACTCAATCACTGATACTCCCCGAGTCTGCCCAGACCTCTACACCCTGACCTTGGCAGCTGACTCATCAACAGCGTATAAGCTCCATAGGGTGGGCAAGAGGGAGACCAGTGTTTTGTGCTATTACTGTTTCCCAGGCTGCTGTTGTATGCAGGGGAGTGCTCCACCCAAGAAAGATGGCATCTGAGGTGTGACATAGTGACTCAGCACAGGGATCCTGATGGCTATCCCCTTCAGTTCTCTCCCCAGAATCACAAATCCCAGTCTCTCCTCATGAGACTCTAGGCTCTAGTCTACTCTGCCTTTCCTCCACCCGAGCAGAGGGTGAATGGCTGCGAATGAGATTTTGTGTCTTGTCTCTTTAAGAAGTTGCCTGCATCTCTAGCAATCTCCTATCTCTCCCTTGCAGACAAAGCCAGATATTATATGGGCACCTCTTTCCAGCTCTGGTGCTCTGGGCTGGGGAGCATGGCTTGGAGTTAAGACCCCACACTACTCAGCAGAAACCTTCGCAATTAAGATATAAGATATCCCTCTGTAATCTTAGCCCCTGCCCATGGGACCAGGGCCAGGCCTTTTCTAGCCTTCGCCCTTCCTACCAGTTTCCATGTGGCTTCTCCTGTAAATCCTTAGTTATAAGACTCCCCTTCAGCTAGTCTTCAGTTGGTTATTCGGGTTGCTTGCTCTATATTTTAGCTATAATTACAGTGTGGCCCTGGGAAGAGGTGAGTTTAACATCCCTCACCATCTTGGATTCCTCTCTATACTTGTTCTTTCTTCAGAAAAAACCATTAATGGAAAGAATCTTGTTTCTAAGTTATAAATGGAAAAATGTATGCAAAACTGATTAAGTGCGAGAACTCAAACTTTTCAAAATGAGTGTGTCGCTTTACTAGTGTGTGCCCACCATCTCTTTCCCAACACATTTCCTATTTTCTCAAAAATAAGACTACACATTGGTTCATAACAGTAGCACATATGCTACATTTTATTGGGTATATATTATCTAATGCCCAAGAATCAACAGAAATGGTTTGAATCCTTTTATCTTGAACTAGAAAATTTTCCTTTGCCATTCCTAAATAAAAATATACAGTATGGAGACTATAGTTAATAATACTGTATTGCATATTTAAAATGTGCTATAAAAGAAAATCTTAAAAGTTCTTATAAAAAAATTATAACTAAAAAATATATTCCAGATAGACTCAGAACTATGCAGTTTACATTCTTTTCTACTTGGGAATGTTTTGTCTTAAAAAAAAATTTTTAAGGAGTGTGTGATATTACTTGGTTGTTCTCTGTTAGGAGTCTATTAATATCTACATGGTAAAACTGGAAATTGGAAAAAAAATACCCACTAGACATGAAAGATGCACTTTTTGTTGTTGACTTTTACATCTATATTTGTTTCCCAGTGATTCAGAACAACTACCACAAACTGGGTGGCATAAAATAACAGAAATTTATTGTCTCATAGTCCTAAGGCTGGAAGTCTGAAATCAAGGTCAATCGAATAGTGTAGAGAGCCCAGAAATAGCCTACACCTTTAATTAATACTTGACAAAGAAGGAGAGAACATACCCTGGAATACTGATAGTCTATTCAATAAATGGTGTTGGGGAAATTGAACTGATACTACACCACCTTCTTACCACATACACAAGAAATAAACCCAAAATGGATTAAAGACTTAAGTGTAGTCCTTGAAACCATAAAGGTCCCAGAAGAAAATATAGGCAGTAAAATCTCAGGCATTTCATGTAGTCTTATTTTCTATGATATATGTCTTCGGACAAGGGAAACAAAAGAAAAAATAAACAAATGAAACTACATCAAACAAAAAGATTTTTCACAACAGAGAAAACCATCAACAAAGTGAAAAGACAACCCACTGAATGGGAGAACAAACATATTTGCTAATAACACATCTGCTAAGGGGCAAAGGTCCAAATATAAAACTCAACACCAAAAAAATCCAATTAAAAATGGGCAAAGTACCTAAATAGATACTTTGCCAAACAGGACATACAGATGGCCAATAGACATAGGAAAAAATGCTTAACATCACTAATCATCAGGGTAATGCAAATTGAAACCACAATGAGACAACACCTCACACCTGCCAGAGTGGCTATTATCAATAAATCAACAAAAAACTAGTGTTGGCAAGGATGTGGAAAAAAGGGAACCCTCAGGCACTATTGGTGGGAATGCAGATTGGTGCAGCCACAGTGGAAAGCAGTATGGAGTTGCCTCAAAAAATTAAAAATGAAACTGCCTTATGTCCCAGTGATTTCACTTCTGGGAATATAGCCAAAGAAACCCAAAACATTAATTTGAAAGATTATATGCATACCTATGTTCATTGCAGCATTATTTACAAGAGCCAAGATTTGTAAGTAGCCATTGTTCCCAACAATAGATGAGTGGATACAAAAAGCTGTGGTACATTTACACAACAGAATACTACTCAGCCATAAAAAAGGGAAATCTTTTCTTTTACAAAAGCATGGGTGGACCTGGAGAGTATTATGCTCAGTGAAATAAGCCACTAAGAAAAAGCCAAGTCCACATTATTTCATTTATATGGGGAACGTAATGAACAAAATAAACCAATAAACAAAACAGAAACAATTTCATGGATACAGAGAACAGACTGACAGCTGTCAGAAGGGAGGTGAGTTGGGGGGCTTGGTGAACAAGTGACAGGATTAAGAAAAACAAAAGACAAACTCACAGATACAGACAATAGTATAGTGATTACCAGAAAGCAAGGGGGTAGGAGGGGTAGAAGAGAGTAAATGGGGGATAAATGGTGATGGAAGAAGACTTGACTTGAGCTGGTGAATACATGATACAATAGACAGATGATGTATTATACAACTGCACACCTGAAACCTTTACAATTTCATTAACCAATATCACCCCAATAAAAGAAATATTCTGTAACTATGTATGTTGACAGATGTTAACTAGAATTATTGTGATTGTGTTGCAATATATTTAAATATCAATTCATTATACTGTGCACTTGAAACTAATATAATGCTATATGGCAATTATACTTTAGTTTAAAAAAAACAAAACATCTTTTCCTCCTCTTGTTCAACTATTGGATTTGATATCAACCAGGAGAAAACTGAATGTGTAATGGCCAGCCTAGGTAATGGGATCTTGGATTGTTCTTCCCTGAGAAATTTCTCAGCTTATACAGCTGAGGTAGAATGGGCTCAGGAGAAATCTGATCAGTCTTAGCAATGCTGAGGTTTGAGTTGGGAGGCTCTGTGATGAACAGAAGGAACATCGATCTATTTTCCACTTATCTCGTTATGTTAGGTTTTGTGAAGGAAACATAGTTTCAGAGAGAAAGACCACACTTTTCCCTTGTGAAAAACAGCAAACACTGAACTGAGCTCCAGGGAGTTGATTGTATCCCCAGGAAACTTTGAGGTAATTCGTATTTCCTGTGCAATGATCCTTTAGGTTGGGAGAATGTTTTTTTCATATTCACCCCCACCAAACCCCACCAAGAAAAAGATGTCAACATTTTTTCTTGCCACCACAGGCTCTTGGGGAGTGCCTGTTCCATGCTTCTCTCCTAGATTCTGGTAGCTGCTCGTAATCCTTCGTGTCTCTTGGCTGGTAGATAGTCTCTCTAATCTCTTGCTTTGTCTTCACATGGTCTTTTCCCCTGTGTGTCTCTTTGTGTCTGTATCCAAATTTCTCTTTTCTTATAGGAAAAATAGTCATTGGATTAGGGTCCACCATAATATACAGCGTCTGGCAGAAGTAAGGCCTGTTTGAGTGTGGTTGTTAGAGTAGTAATATGGGTGTAATAATTTATAGTTTTAATTTGAACATTTCACTTAAAATGTCATATGGTGTGCTTGAGTGTGATATTGTTATGTTACAGAATCACACTTATGATTTTGTAATAAAATGGGGCATTATTTGTGCCAGACCCTGTACTTTGGGGTGAAGAATTTCACCCACAACAATAGCTGACTTAAATATACTGAATAGACCCCAAATTAAAACTTTTCCATAATTTTTTCAGAAAATAATTTTCCATAAATTTTTCAGAAGTTAATACTAAACAGAAACAGCAGCTCATTTAAAAAAGAAAGATCTCGTTTAAAAAAAACACTATAATGAGCTAAAGACTTTAAAATGTGTAATAAACCAAGCAATATGTATACCTAATAAAATAGTTTCTTAAGAGCATGAAATACCTCTCCTTCCTTAAAATGTTGACTTTAGATGCATAGGTTTTACATAGCGCCTCCTGCTTGTAAGTCACAATTCTCTACACCACAGAGAAAATTTTTAAAAATTAAAATTATTAATCACACTTCTAGTTTTAAGCATTTGTTTCAATTTTCTCTTTAGCAAAACTTTTCACAATAGCTGTACTAAGTAATAAGAATGGTAAATTTTATATTCTACCTAGTTTCATTTTCCCTGGGGGAGGTAGCTGGCAAGGAGCTGGTAGAATGTCAAAAAACTGAGAAACTCAAGCTCTAGATAATCAAGCATAGTAATAACTTGGGCAAAATTAAGTAATAGGAAAAGGGTGGGCTTCAACTCACAGAGCTGAGAGCAAATAGCTGCTTATTTTTTTTATAGCTATAAAACCTCAGGCAAGTTATTCAATCCATTCTAATTTCTACATCATGGTATTGCTGTGGAGAGATTAAAAAGCAAGCAAATACAAAACAATAGATAAAAATTAGGTGCCTAGCTGGTACCTTCTACTGATTTTCCAGTGTTAATTATTTCAAGCCTATTTGTACTTGCTGCCATTAATTAAACTCTTAGTGTCTATCAGTGCCAGCCTTAAAAATATTGCCTATAAAGCAAAAAAAAAAACCCCACATAATGCAATTTTGCTAGCAAAACAAAAACAAAAACGCACCTTTTTTCTAATCAGCATAGTTTAAAAATGGATTTTATTGCAAAAATGTACAGTGTTGTATTAGCTTTGTGGAAAAATAAGGAGAAAAGTGATAGTACATGGCATCAGCAGGAGAGTGAGAGTCACAGAATCAATCCACAAGCCCCATAGAGCAAAATGAACAAGACTTCCATATAAGAAGGTGCTAACAAACAAAAATACACTCTCTCAGATGGGTCTTTTCCTCACTTGCATTCGAACCAAGGTCTGTAGATACGTCAGCTGCGTTCTTATCACTTCATCACTTGAAAGTGTTTTTCTGTGTTATGTTTTTTGTACTATGCTCATGGACTTTGTTGTACTATCCCCCATAAAATAGGAAAAAATTTTAAATATGTGTTATATATAACTTTATATATTATAATGTGTAAGTATATATATACATATACACACGTGTGTGTGTGTGTATTTATATCTTTTGTGTCTTGTCATGTCCCTAATACATAATAATGGCAGTTTCCTGGGGAATCTGCATAGCAAGAATGTACCACATATATTCGTTGTTAATGTGCCTGGATAAATATGGGTACCTTCCCTAAAAGAAGTTTATAATCTAATGTGGTCAAATGTATTTTAAATTATAGGTGGATGTAGCAAAGTCATTATATCTCTGTCATAAGTAGCATGTTTCTTGATCTGAAATTACTTTCTAGAAAGTAACCTCCCTAAGTGAAAGAACAAAGGAACATAATATTTCCCTGTTTTGCAGTTTTAAAAGCTCTTTGCCATCTTTCTTTTTGAATTGCCACCCCATCATGTTTGAGAAGAGTTGGCTGTTTTGTGCCTAGCTCCATCCATTTCCCTGACATCCTTTGATTCCGGGCTGGCTCCCCAGCCACCATCCTTCCTTGTCGCTGAGGTCCTGCCAGTGAAGCTCATTCAGTAGCCATCATCACAGTGAACTATATCCCAGCAGCTCCAGATGGAAGATGGGGGTAAACAGCTCCCCTAAGATGCTCTCCACTGCAGTGCCATCAATCAACCTGCAGCTGGGACAAAACCACTCAGTGACTGAGCCAGCGACTTTCTGCCAAAAGCATAGCATGTTTCTCAGTGCCCAGCTTCCTTCAAGAGGGAGATATTGCAATTATATGTTTTAGCATTCAAGAAGTCCTCAATACCTAACATGTATGCCCCACTTTCTATAACAGGGTCCATTGATACTATTCATCTAGGTTTATTTATTTTTATTACAACAGGTACCCCCACTGGTAATGGTATCCAATTTATTTCCTTCTAGAAAGATAAGTCTCTTGTTTGTTTGCTTCTTTAATAAACCACAATGTAGAAAATCAAATAGGTTATTTTAGAAAATTAAGCAATAGTAAGCTGTTCTTTTTTTTTTTTTTTTTTTGGCAAGTAGCAGAAGAGGGGTGGTCCTTCTTGAAGCCAAGATCAAAATTGAGAGCGAACAGTTGGAACTCTGCAGCACAAGAGCCTTGGCACTCACACCCTGCAGGCTAAACATCTTTGCGATGACTGCCAGGCCTGCTTCCCTTGCCACCATAATGTGAGCGGGGCCCGGGAAGGGGGGATGGCGCTGAAAGATATCGGCATGGGCTATGTGAGCAAAAAGTTACCATCAGCTAGAAATAATAAACTCTTTCTATAATCATAGATATCCTCCCACGGAAATGTTAAACTGGCGTTATGGCACTTGCATCTGCTTAGTAACATCATTTAGGTCAAGCTCATAAAAATCATTTCCTTGTAACGAAGAATGTTATTTGCCCCTCATATTTTGAAGAAGAATATCTTTCCCCGAAATTGTATATAGGCTCCCTATTTTCTACAGCTATCGTTTCCAAGATGTTGTGGGTCTCCCATGCCTCAACATCCTAACTTGAAGATGGTAAGATAGCCTATTCTCCAGAGCTCTGAATAGGCTGGAGACCTTGGAATAACTTTTAAGTTATTCCATAGTAAACAACTGAAAGGAATATGTTATGAAAATAATTTAGGAAAAATCACTCTGTCAAAAACAGTATAAAGCACAGTTATTCATACCTTCTACAGGTATCTACTGAACAACTAATATGTTCAAGTGACCATGTGGTTTATGAAAACATGACTGAGTGTCTTGCCTCAAATGAGAGGAAAACCCAGAAATGACCATCACATAAGCAGACAACAAACACATGATGTATGTAAGTTAGATCTTCGCTACTTATATCAAAGCAATAACCCATTTGGTAAGGGAGATAATAGAATATAAGAAATAAAGCTGGAAAATCTCTGAAACTCTGCTATATACAAACCATTTAGATTCAAATCAATTAAATATACCAGAGGATAATGATTTCAAGTTTATATACTGTTTCCATTATAGTTAGTGCCATATATTGCATAAAAATAATCAAAATGTAAAGAAAAATTTCAAATACCCACTTTCAACAAGGAGAGTATTCTTCTCTTGGTGAATGTTAGATTTTTGTTTTTAAAACTTCAGGGCTATAAATTATGCATAGAAGTGAACCTTCCCTGGAAAGGTATCCCTAAAGAAAAGTATGTGCCTTTTTATTTAAAAAATGTTTACCAAAAGACTTGTAAGTTTAAGCTACTTCAAAAAAGTATGCCTTTTACTGCCTCAGAACCAAAGTTTATAAAAAGATGACAAAGCCTCAGCATAGGACTCCTTGGGTTTTCTCTTACATAATCCTTTTCACACTCTATGACACAAGATTGCACCAAACTGCACTTGCCTGCTTGAGCATCCTTGTTTGGGAGGTGTCTTAACACTTTCAGGAACCACGAGGTTGAGTTGCTTCTCATAAGGCACTGCCACTTAGACTTCTGCTGATTCAGAGCCCATAAGCCTGGAAAGGTTGATGCAGAGGCCAAAACAGAGTCATTACAAACTGAGAGGATCCTGCTAAAGATCTTCTATTTATGAAACATTAACATATGGCATCTCCTTTTATCCTCACACAGATCCTGTGGGATGTCAGACAAGCGTTAGAATTTTTGCCTCATAAATGCAGAAATAAAAATCCTGAACTATGATTACAAAAATGGTCAGGGGCAAAATTGAGACTCGATTTGAGGTCTCTTGGCTGCCAACACTTCCTTCTTTCCACCACATCGTATTTAAACAAAGGCAAATTTTGTTCATGATAATATTTTTAAAACTCAAATATTGAGTGTTTAATGTGCCAGATTTTTATATGATTATAATAAACTGACACAAAAGAAATATGCACTCTCTTCTCAGCCAGGACATTTTCATCAAGGTTAAGGAACCAAGGTATTTATGAATGGGATCCTTAATGAGCAAGTTAATATAAAATAAGTTGCTGGTTATAAAACAAGGTCAATAAATTCAATAAGTAGAAACAAGTGTGAAAGTTGAACCACAAAATGAACTTGAAACAGCCTCCATATGAGAATGGATTGATGGTTTCCAGAAGCTCAGGAAAATGGAAATTGTTTGACTTTTTCATTTAAGGAGGAAAAAACAGGATTAGAAGTAGACAAAGCTCTAGAGACTGATATGCTGCCTAGAGTCCTATTGCTGTCTGGTTTTTCACTGCTGAAACTCCACAGACACCGGAAAAAGTACAGCAGAAACGCGATGTGAATTAATTGAAGTGTTGCCACCATTTCTGAAGCAGCTGTGATAGTCTGTCCATAAAACATTAACATGACTTTTTTGAGTTTTGACAGGTCATTTGGAAGAGAAAGGGTAAAGAATACATAAACCCTTTAGTGGGAATGGAGACATTTGTTCAGATAAAAACAAACAAGCACTATGGCTGGTTTGCACACCAGCTTTCACTGAAAAACATGAAAAATTAAAGCCCGACACTATAATGTATTAAACTTCATTTGTTTGCTATAATATAAACAGGCAGGATTAGGCACATCTAGTGCTTTTTCTCTCCCTTTACTTCCTCAAGAAAGAAAGATACCTGCCACCTAACGTATGCTCAGCATTTAATTGATGCCTCTAGTAAACAACTGAGCCACATATCCTTTGTACACAGGGTTTTAATGTGTTTATCCATCATGACTCGAGAGGAATAAAGGATGAAAAGTATTAGTTTCCTCAACTGGCAAAAAAACATTCCTTTTTCTAATAGTGATTTTTTTCCTAGTGCTCGCTTATAGGCAAGGTCGACCTCGCTTGCATGGAAGCCATCATAAAGGTTACCAGCAGAGAGACTTGGCCAGAGAATATGTCTTCCACCAAATAATCACCCCTAGAAACCAGAATCACTTCTTTGGATGCAGGCACCAATATCCCAAAAGGTCCCCATCTTTAATGATGGCATAGTTGTTGTGGTACACATGCACAACGCTCTGAGTGTGAATTCATGGGCCCCTAGGCCTATTTCTATATAAATAGTCTACACACATATGTACAAAACGAACCATGTTACACTTTCTTAAAGTTTTCTTAATGCTAACATATCTTCCTCTAGAATAATGCCTATATAAAATGCAAAATCAGGACATTTATAGAATAAAAACTTTAAGACGTATGCTAAAATAATTTTGTAGATAAATATTTTGCCACATTGCATAAAAATGGGCAACAAGGCATAATGCATTTCTTCAAATTCTCCATATCCAAGTACAAGAGGCAAGCCAAAGGAGAAAGCCAAATCATAAATAAGTGAGTTGATACTGGTCATGACACTAAATGCTAACATTCTACAGGGAACATTGTGATTTTCTTCTTTTTTGTAGTTTTTTACAAGCTCATTTAATTAAAAAACATAAAATTGATAAGCTCAGAGTCATGGTTTCTCCATTTTACTACACTTTTCTGAGAGTGACATCAAGATAGGTTCACGGGAGAGGTGATTGTTACACAGAAATTAACTTAAAAAATGTCCATGATATGTATTTCAGATAGCCCTGCCTCCTTTCAATTACTTATTAAGAATCCAAAATTATTTTATTTATTTAGACTTAATGTAAAGTTATTTATCTTTCATGTTTTCTCTTCTCTTTCATGAATGTAAATAAGCAGAAATGTTCACCAATTACAGATACAAATGGGCCACGTGTTTCACTCAGGATTGTATTTTCTATGTCATTTCCAGTATTTTGGTTTCCTGCTACAAGGGCACTGCAAAAACTAGATTTGGGGCCATATGCAAGCCACACAGCTGTATATTCTGTCTTATTCACATCCTGGGAATAGGCGGACCCCAAGGCATGAATGATAAGACTTCCCGTGTGCCGATTTTCAGACCCTCAGCTCATTGACCCTACTAGTCAGACCTCAGGTGCCAGTGGCACTATGTACTTGCCCATGTGCAGGTTTGGATGTCTCCACCTCCTTCCCTTGGCTCCCTCCCTGGCTCTCCCTTTCCTCCCTTCACCCGTTCCCAGTTCTGTTCTAGCACAGAGTCATTTCTCAACCCCTCTTCTGGTAGTGCCGTCAAGTTGTTAAGGTCACGCAGCTACAATTTCACTTTTTATCTTCTGTTGGACTCTACTCTCAACTCTGCCCTATCTGAGAGGATCCCTATGGTGCCCCAGTTCCAGCCATTTTAGATTTGGTGTTGACACTGAAACAGTAGTTAGGACAATGAGTTCTATGTGGATATCACAGGCATCTTTACATTACATCCTTACATTTACATAAAACTTAACCTCTATCAGGTTATAATAGATGATTCCTTGCACTTGGATTTGGAATTTGATGAATGATTCTTTTCATTGTTGTTGTTTAAATACAGGGTCCAGCACAGATAATTCCCCTTTTTATTACAAAATCATAAGCAAGTAATTCTACAATGTAACAATATCACACGAAGCATACCTTATGACATTTTAGGTGAAATGTTCAAATTAAAACTATAAACTGTTGCACCCACATTAACACCCTACCAACCACACTCAAGCAGGAGTTACTTCTACCAGATACTGTATTTTATTTACTTTGAATTTTTTTTTTTTTTTTTTTTAGAGAGAGAGAGGGGAAGGGAGGGAAAAAGAGAAAGAAAACATCAATGTTCAAGAGACACAATGATCAGTTGTCTTTTGCATGCACCCAATCAATTGGGCAGCAGCCCACAACTCAGGCATGTGCCCTGACCAGGAATCGAATCATTGACCTCTCAGTTCACAGGCCAGTGCTCAATCCATTGAACCACACCAGCCAGCACTGATGAATGATTCTTCATACTGTTTTTTATATTTTTCTAACTACAGCTGTTTCTCCTTTCAGCTTGGCTGATCAAATTAAACAATTCTAATTCTTTCAAAGTTTGCCTTCAAAACTTTAGCTTCTTATTTGTAGTCCTTATCTAATTCCCTTATGCTTTCTTGAGTTTAATAAGCAATATTACACATAAAACCCAGGGACAGATATCCAACATATACATGTAAGATTATGTTCTCTATTATTTACAATTTATTATTAGGTGTTATCAAGCATTTTATTGAGATTTTTTATATGTAATAGCACATCCATTTACTCAATAAATATTTCCTAAGTACCCAATATATGCCAGACCTTGTTCTAAGCACCTTGCATAACAGTGAGCAAAACAGTCAGTGATCCCTGCCCTAGGAGATATTTTAGCAAAGAGATACAGACAATGAGTAGATACAAAAGAAGTTACAGAGTAGTGAAAAAGTGAAAAGTGAATAGAAAAAAAAAAGAAAAGATGTTAACAGTGTAAGGTGCCTGAGACTGCTGACGGCAGGGGAAGAACAATGAGGAAGTTAACTAAACTGATTACGATATGTATTTAGATAATATATGGAATACGGTACACATATTATACATATACACAGATGTATAAATGGGATAATTTTTCCCATGTAATGCAGATGAAGGCATCGGTATCGAGTTGGGATGGAAATTCATGGTGTAATCAATACCCCAGGCTCTTCTTCCTTTCTGCTTGCCATTTTCATGGCCCCAATTTGGGAAGCCACCTGGTAGTCACAAGATAATCACTATTCTCCATCCCTCATGTCTACATTTCATGTAAAAGGAAAGAGAAACAGGCACAAAAAGGCACCTGCGTCTGAGTAAGCCCCCTTAGTAAAGGCTTCTGCATGTAGCTCATTAACACCTGTATCTAAAAGGGAGTTTGGGCATTGGATTTTAGCTGGGTTGTTAGACACCCACTGATGTAGAGGGGAAGGAAGGAAGGCAGGGAGAGGGAGGGAGAGGAAGGGAAAGAGAGAGAGAGGAAGGAAGTGAGGAAGGTAGAGTGGATATTGGGTAGGCAATTAACAGTTTCAACCACAATAGTTTTAACATAAAGTTGAAATTATTCTTAGCCTCCCTTATCGCGCTGAGTCTTAAACTCGTAGTATAAATTTTAGTATTGAGTACTTGGGGTTTTTTTCCCCAATTATTGCCTTAAGCAAAGAACCTAAACAGTCATTTTTCCTACTCATCCAACCAGTTAACTTCCTGTTGAAGTTTATTCTACTCATTTAGCGATTTTTCCAGCCATACACAATTGCTTAACAATCACAAATATTTGATATTTTGCTTCAGTAAAAAACATAGGAAAAATTTTCATATTATTTTCCACTGAATTTATAACTGATCTTTAACAAAAAAATATCACTGTGTCTTGTGGAAATTTTCTATCAATTTTAACATAAAATTTGTTAAAGGGGGTAAAGTTTCAAGTGTAGTGACTACCAGATCCTTTATAATTAAGGATCTCCTCAGCTGGATTTTGCCTTGTTTGAATTACACATTTCTAATCATCCCCAGCCCAGCTATAACACTTTCTAATTTTCTTATTAAATGTTACATTTTTATGTCAACATATTGCATAAGTGTCATTATGTGACTCTTGTTTTAAAAATCCTTGGGAAACATTTAAAAAATAACTTTTGCTTAGATGTGCAAAACCAAAAAACTGATAGTTTCTTTTTTCCATTTTGGAGGAAAAAGAGAGAGAGGGGAAGAGAGAGAGGTGAAGATATGGAAATAGAGAAGGAGTTGCAGATGCAAATGGAGATGGAACTGGAGATAGAATCATAATGACTACATTGCCCACTCTCGCTAAACGAGCTGTTGGAGAAAGAAAGAGGTACTACTGCTTAGTTATCACTTGATACAGACAAGCATGACATGACATTGTGGCCCCTAAGCTCTTGCTTTCTTAACTATATGCTAACAAAGATCATGATCCTTCATTCTCTATAAGGACCAGGGATTCACAGAACTCCTAAAGGAGAGAAATGGATATCAACACTGAAGTGAAAGGAAAAGAGAATGAGGAGAAGGAGGAGAGAAGGTATAGAGAGAAGGTAGGAGAGGAGGCACAGGAAATTCTGAGGGTTAAGTAAAAATTTTCTTATTGAATCTCCACTTCATTTGGGAGGCGGGCTGTTTAATCACTCAGCTTCTCCCGATCCTCTCATTTCTTCTAGAGGAGCCAGAGGAACCAGATCCGAAAGAAACGGCGCACAGCTGTGACCAGAGAATATTCCCAAAAAGCAGAAGAAATCAGTCAAGGACTAACTCCTCCAGATACTCACCTACTTCCACTCTCCACTAGATTCTTTTATTCTTCCCCTGTTTTAAATAGCTGTACATGAAGCAGTTGTAAACAGAGAGGAAAGTGGCCTGTATGTGGGTTCCTGGTAACCGAGATAGATATTTCCCGCTCAAAGAAGCAAGATAGTGCAATGGTTAAAGCTGTAGACTAAAAATCCAAGTCCAGCTAGCTGGTAGTCTTGCCTCTTCCACTTAACAACCTGCAAGTCACTCATCCTCCCTGAGTAAAGATTTTAGCCATAAAGTAGTATGATTTATTTTAATGAGCAAGTAACTTGTGTATTAAAAACTCTTTTTAACATTATATAATGTTAAAGCGATTTAACAAATTAGCAATAGTGAAATGATAAATCCAATAGTGGATTCTGAATATGTCTTAGCAATTGTGTAAGGTCTTTGAGATCAGTAATACAACAAAAGATAAAACTGAATGTTATCATAATTATAATCTTAGAAAAACTAAAATAAATGTTCTTGAAAACTAATAGGCTCTCTTAAATTTTCTTTGTAGAAGGAAGATAGATAACAGAAAATCATAGTTATGTGATGCAAAACCAACTTTGTGGGTTTTATATTTGCTTTTTCTTGTTTGTATGGGGGAGAAGTTCAAGAAATTGTGGCTACACAAATGTTACATTTGCTGCAGACTTTATAAGCACCATCCCTTAGGTAAAATAGGGAGGAAATAACATAATAAGAGAAAAACAGCCAAAATTGGCTAAATTATTTTCAGTGACTCATTAATACCATACCATATGTGCAGAGCATTGTAGCTTCTTTTATAAGGTAAAAAAAAGCATTCACCTCAAGTGTTTGACGATCATGACACGCCTTAGAACGCTAGTAATTAGTATAATCACTTTTGCCGAAGAAAGAAACATATGCAAGATTGTATTCAGTGTATTTATAATTATTTACATCAAAGGGAGTGCTTGGATGAGTACAGCTGAACAGTGTGAGAGACAGCATCCTGCTGTGAGGTGACAGTAGTTTGGATCCTTCTTGTTTAGGGATAGCGTGCCCCATTTGGTATCTGAAGGGACCCTCATTGTTATGGCTTGTTCCTGCCTCCAGGACAGCCACTTCCACAGTCTCCCACTGGTCAGGCCCTCCGTCCTGCAATGAGCCATCTGGAGAGGAAAGGCTGGCCCCAAGTCCCTCTGGAAGTTGTTACCTCTGTCCCCCAGTTGGTGCACAGGGGCTCCAGGGAGTTGACCTCTTCACAGCCTTTCTTTCCATGTCAGGAAGTTGATTGTGCCCTTTTCACTACACTGTCAGTTGCTACCAGTTCTCCAAATTACGGGACAAATCTCTAAAGCAGACACGGGCCTCCTGTGGGAAATGCAGGCTGCGCCCAGAGAATCCTTCTTAACGAGCACGAGGACCTTGCGGCTTAATTTAAAGGGAAAAAAACCCACCTCGTTTCCTGTATGTGGTTTTTGAAAATAATTTAAAGTCCAAAATATGTAGAAAGAGAATGAATAATAAAACAAGCCAAGTAAGTCTCTCAGTACAGTAGTCCATGATCATGAGCTTGGGAGTTAAAAAGGTGTGTCCCATTATTAACTAGTTCCGTGTGCGTTCTCTGCCTTCCAGGCAAGTTATGGACCTAATCTTGCTGCTACTCAGCTTTCACATCTGTAAAAGGGGTGTGCGTGTGTTTAATGAAAGATTCATAGAAACTAGGTAGCAGTAAAAACTATCATTTATTAGTATAAAGATAAAAGACTATTACTAATCTTCAACTTCATTTGTTCACAAAAAGAACTTCATGTCCCTACCAGGTAAAAGCGCCTGTATGACCTCAACAAAAAAAAACCTTCCTTCCTCCCAGGGATTCTTTCTTTAGGGATGATAGGAAGGTAGAAAAGTCCTAAGATGGGTTTTAACAAAAATCTTTCACGTTACCAAACTCAGGGATGTAAAGCATCATAAACAACCATGAGTTTAACCCCTTATTATGTTCAGATTCCTTCTCTTTATGATTCTTAGTAAGGAAAATAGAAGTCCCTCCCCCCGATAATAAGACAGTTCTATATAACTGTCCTTAGAGAAAGTTTAAGCTTCAACAAAATGATAGCTGCTCATTGATTATAAGGCCCTTTTAAAATGTATGTGATCAGCAACCTTTGCAAATAGTCTTTTCAAGTTCACCTTCAAGGTTCACCTTCTCTACTGCTTAGCACTCTGAGTTCTCTGCGCTCCCTGAGTGTCATGGCAGCTCTTCTGCACCGCTAACCAGCAGGCAGTGGGGCAGGTGATCTTAACTAGCACTTGGAAAAAAGAACACCTGTAGTTTTGATGTGCTAGGGAACTTGAGTGTAATGGTCTCTGCCTTCCATTTCCCCTGCAATGTAGTTCCTTCAAAAGCTGAATTTCTACAGTAGTGCACCTTTTATCCACAGGGGACATGTTCCAGGACCTGTGGATGCCTGAAACCTCAGATAGTAACAAGCCCTTTACATACTATGCTTTTTCCTGCACCATACATACCTATGATAAAGTTTAATTTATAAATTAGGCACAATAAGAGATTAATGACGATAACTAATAATAGAACAATTATAACAACATACTGTAATAAAAGTTATGTGGAATATACTACTATACTCACCTTTCTTGTTATGCTGTGGGATGAAACACCTGTGTGAAGAGGTGAAGCCAGGTGAGTGATGTAGGCCTTCTGACATAGCGTTAGGCTACTATGGACTGCGCGACCTGTAAAAAGCACTTTATGGCCTCTCTTTGGCATATCCGAACTGCCAGTATCACTACTCTTGCTCTTTGGCGCCATTATCAAGTAAAAAAATAAGTGTGACTTGAACACAAGCATAGAGAGACCACAACAATACAGTCAATCTGATAACCAAGATGGCTACTAATCGACTACCGAGTGAGAGCTTTCACAGTGTGGCTATAGTGAGGAAGAGATGACGCCTGTCCTGGATTGGGTTGTGCAAAATCCCAAGACCATGAGATTGCATCATGGTACTCAGAAGAGTGCACAATTTAAAACTTACAAATTGTTTATTTCTGGAATTTTCCATTTGATACCTTTAGTCTTTGGTTGATTGTGGGTAACTGAAACCAAAGCAAGTGAAACTGCGAATAAGGGGGGACTGCAGTATTTTAAATTAAATGTTTTCTTCCTTATACATGGGTACCCTAAATATGCATTCCCCTTTATTCTCCACAGCACTATGGAGTAGTCATGAAGCCTGCCTGGACTGGAATGTGAAAGCCTCCATTAAGGTTCATTCCCTCTTTAGTTCAGTCAGCCTGCTAGAAACATCTTTCTTATACTGAGCTCAGGGTAGTTGGTGTACATTTCTTGTGACATATCCTACCAGCCCTGCTCCAGCCTCAATGCTCCCATCAAGACCATCTTCTTGATGTTCCTCACAACACAGTCTGCTCTTCTCTCACCTGAGTCTCTCCGCAAGCCCTCTCTCTGAAATAGCCCTCCTTTCTGCCCTTCCCTTCCCTTCTTTATTTCAAAAATTCAGCTTAGGTATGTTATTGTCCAGGAAGCTGACTATGGCCACTCAAATCCACAAATGCACCTTCCCCTAGCATTGTTCAGCACTCTCCAAACTCCCTCTGTCTGTCTCTAGCATTGTGCCCATTTTGTTTTATTGCCATTGTCTCTGTGTCTGACGCTGATTCGAAACGGTGAACCACTCGAAAGCTTCAGCCACGTCCAGTTCCATTTGATAACCCCAGTACCTGCTACAAAAGAATCTTTCAAAAATACTTGTTGAAAGAGAAAACATTTTTCCTCCTCCTGTACCTGTCATTTATTCATTCTTTCTACTTTGATCACATAGACCTGAAACAGGGCTAATTCCTTTCTGACACAGAGTCATTAGTACATTGGAGGAGAGATATCAGTTCATGGCATATCATTCACAAATTCATTCATTTATTCAGTTGATCAGCAAATATTTAATTGTTAGTGTTCTATATGACAGTTATTGCAGATATTATGGAAAAGAACACAAAAATGCAGAATAAACATTAGGGAAAAATATAATTATTATAGTGTCCCTGGATCTTATCTTCTCTGTTGTAAATTTCAATCACCCACCTTACCAGTCTCATTTTTTAAAAAATATTTTTAAATTTGGTAATACATTCACATAGTCAAATGAAACTAAATTTAAAAGGGTAATTTGAGAAACTTTATTCCTACCCTGTCTCTGTCTATTCCATTTCCACTCTGCCTGCAATAGATAGCCACATCTTTTAATTCCTTTTTATTATTTTGGAATTCAGTTATGCAAATAAAAATATGATTATATGTTTATTATTTCCTTATTTCCTTCATTTCACAGATAAAAGATAGCATGCTACACCTACTACTATGTGCTTTCTTTTTCTTTCTTTTTTTTTTTTTGGCTTAACAATATAGCCTGAAAATCTTTCCCAGTTAGTACACAGAGTGTTCCATTATGACAATGTATCAAAGTTTAATTAGTGTTTTAATTATGGACTGTTGACCCCAATTTTAGATATTTTGCATACCTTTCTGGCATCATTAATACATAAGTTTTTAACAAGTAAGAAATGATCAGCTTTTCCACATGAAATGCCATTACATCATTTTTCCTCCATCTGTACTTCAAATGATTTATTTTAGTATAAAGGATAAATTCTGCATTTATCACCATGAAACTTCATTCTGTTTGTTTCAATTCATCATTCCCACATTCCAATATGACTTCTTGAATCTTAATTCTATTATCAATCATATTAGCTACTCCTCCCAGATTGGAAGTATGCACAAATTTTACAAGTGTGTTTTCTATTTTTACTCAAATAATTTATCATCTCACTCTACCACAATAAATCTCTTTCCCAAAAGATGAGATTTCTGTCCTCATTCCTGCAAATTTCCCTTCCTCCTGGACCCTGAGTTTTATTCCTTCCAGTTTCCTGGTTCCATGTTACTCAGTTAGTCCTGCTCTCTCTGTAATATCTTCTCTGTTCCCTCTCCACTCATGTTATTCATAGCCTAACCTCAGGTTTTTTTCCTTCCCTCTTATATCAGTCTTAAAATCTTCTGGATCTTGCTAACACTTTAATTTATGTTCTTCTTTCACAGGTAAACTTCTCAAATACACAGCCTACCCTCACTCAGGGTTTCTATCCACCACATGACTGAAAAATGACCACCAACGGTACCAGTTACCTCCAAGTCACCAGACTCCTATGCAGTCTCCACAGTCTCCTGTGCATTATCAGCAGTTTGTCAACGTGAGGCTCAGAAGCTTCCCTAACATCTTGCTGTTGCTGAGTAGCAGGTACCTGCTCTTGACGGATCCTTGTTCTTGTCCTCACCACACTTCCTGTTGTCTTACCCCCAACCCATGTCTCTCAATGACTTTGTGACGCTTCTTTGAAGTAATAAGACTGATTTCTGAATAAACACACAAAGACTACTCCACATGACCCTTATAGAGCAATAATCTTTTCATAATATGCATTTATTCCAATTATATGGGCATTGCCTAAAATATTTTAGCAACCTATCTATTTTTCTGTTTAATTTTCATCATAGCAAATCTTTTTTTTCCCTTGAATGATATATTTAAATTTAACTTTGAACCTGAAGTTATTTGAAAAGGTTGATATTTTAATTAAGCCAATCATGCTTGTAGTCAAAAAAAAAGTAAAAAAATTTTTACATTGTAAAAAATTTTCTTGTGAAATTGTTTTAAAAGGCAATTCTAAAATAAAAATAAAAATATTATTTGAGTAATGACAACATTTTTATTAAACCAAGCATAGCTTTTTAAAGAGGCTAGCTTAAAGATCAACAACCCCTTTAATGTATATTGTTTGGTTTGTTTAAAAATAAAGTCTTTTTATTACTTAACTGGATTAATAAAACTACCACTCCCAACTTCCCTAATGCCACTTATAATAGGGACTGAAGAGAAAGATATCTCTGGTCTAAAAATTTATCAGTGCCAATAAGCCTTGATATGGTTTTTATGAAGCTAAGGGAGAGGTCACTGACAAGAGTATGGCCTGGTAATTGGGTGGTTCATATTGCCAGAAAGTCCTAGAAAAATCTAGAGTGAACACTAAAGGAGGGGGAGGGGAGGAGAAAAGGTACTGGCACTGCTCTACATTTTAATTTGAAATCATGTTTTTATTGTGAAATACAATGAACTTTGAAAAGAATGAGGCAGCTAGGAGAAAATGTGTGTCTATTCTCTGATGAATTTAATGTAAAGTATGAAATGATTGCATAGACCTTACTGGCCTTTAGGCATGCTGTAAAGAGCCTCAATCTCTCTCGCTCTCTTTCTCTCTCTCTCTCTCTCTCTCTCCCTCAAAGAATTGGAGATTTTGGATGCTCACACAATAATGGAAACAAGCTGGAGACCCCAGAGAGCCAATGGTGTAGTTCCAGTCCAAGTTTAAAGGTCTGGAATACAGAATAGTGTAGATTCCAGGCTGAAGGCTAGCAGGTTTGAGACCCAGAAAAACCAAATTTTTAGTTTAGATCCAAAGGCTTCAAAAGGTTACTGTTGAAGCTCAACCAGCCAGGTAGAAAGAATTCCTCTTACTCAGTATTTTTGCTCTACTCAGGTCTTCAGCTGATTGGATGGGCTCCACCCACACTGGGGAGGATAATCTGCTTTACTCAGTCTCCTGACTAAAATGTTTGTCTTGTTCAAAAATACCTTTACAAACACACCCAGGATAATGTTTAACCAAATGTCTGGGCACCCTGTGGTTCAGTCAAGTTTACACATAAAGTTAACCATCATAACACCTAAAAATTATTTACTTTTATTTTTAAAATTTGGTTTCTGTTTTCTCTTGGTATCATTTAAATTCTCTGGCAACACTAGAAACTCCTTTGTAGTAACAAAAAGATGGAGAAGAGTAAAGGTCGTCACATTCCCTACCTCTCCCTGTGGCACTATGTCCTTATGTGGCACACTGGTTGAAAACCGATTCCCTTGTGTTGTCACATTCACTTGATTTCCCTGACTGCCTCAGCACACATTTGAATTTGAGACCCACTAGTTTAAGCTGTATTGCCTATGAAAGCTACTGTTGGTCTTTGGGAAGGCTGTGCATGTGTGTCTGTGTTTATTCCAATAGTTAATATTTTAGACATGAGAAAAACTAAAAGGCATATAAACAAGTTATACTAATGGAAAAACCTCAAAGGATAACTAAAACTGGGGTGCACATGGCCACCCCAATGTGTTCTAAAGGACTTGAAAGACCGAGATCCCCTCACCTCTCCCCAGACTATCCTAAGGTGCAGTGAATAACAAAAGCCACCCCAGACTGTCTAACTGGAACCCTTGGGGAGTTGTTCTAGGCTAAACTATGCAGACAAGGAATGTACTACATTAGAGAAAAGGAAATAGATGTTGAGAAAGGACAATAAATTCTAGAGCTTTTGTATTGACTGAAATAGAAGTGCTTCTAAAAGTGAGTAAATACGTTAAGGGATTGGTCACTATGCACTTTTTAAATATTGATTTCTCAATCCTTAATTTCAGATAAACATTAGCTGTTTCTTAATGCTAAGAGGCATAAGTAAAGTTTAAGCACTGAACCAGAGATCAGCCTTAGGCTAAAGGGAAAGAAATTTAAACTTCATTTCAGAGTGCTGAACCCAAGCACTGAATCAATTAATCAGTGGTTTCTACCTACCTGGGTACCTGGGTTCCTCTAACACCTTCTCCCACCATTCACTACTAAACCTCCAGATGAACTTTTAGAACTTCATTTTGAACCCTGGTGGACTCTATGTTCCTTTAGGGAGTAAAGCATATCATATTCTTCTATTCCCCATAGCTCTTTAAAAAAAGATTTTCTTATAGTAATAGCTCAATTAACACATATTAAATGAATAGATTGAGTTCCTTTATTTTTATTCTTTAGAGTTTAATACAGCATTCAAGTTACCAAGGGGCTATTGAGTAGAAAAAATAAAATTGTGAAAGATAATCACACACACACACAAACACAGCTAAAATACCCTGCCTTCTTGTTATCCGATCAACATGGTAGATGCAGGAAGAGGAAGTCAGTTCTCATACTTATAAATGTGTTCTCAGTCACATGTGTATAACTCTTTGTAATATATAATAACCAAATTTTCCAAATATTAACAGAGTCCTAAATTAACAAGGTTTTCCCCACAGCCAACATGTTCACCTAATTTATACTTGTTGGCAATGATACACGTGGAATTTCTGATACCACCATGTGCATAAAATAATAGAGAAATCAAAAAATCAGGTACAGAAGGCCCAAGCTGAAAAAAAATAAGTAAACAGGAGATTCAGGATAAAGATAACAGAGCCAGATTGCAAAGCACCCTTTAAAAAGGGAATAACATGATGATTTGGTTTTCTAGGAAAAAATCATCTGGCAGCTTCTTCAGACTTTCACCTTCTGAGGCAGGGGGACAGTAATCCAGTGATCCAGGAGGGAGAAAGTGGGCTTGTATTAGCATACTGCTGGTAAGAATAAAAAGACAGTGACATATATGAGATGTTTTGAAGGGAAAATTGATAAGAATTCACACCTGATAAAGGGGAGGCAATTAAGAAATATCAAGTGCAGTATCAAAGTTTCTACCCTATGTGATTGAGATAGTAAAACTTCTATTAGTATAATAAGACTGATAGAATTAGAAATGATAAAATTGGTCGTGGATCTGCCAAGTCTGAGATGACAATAGGACAGCAATTTTCAACCGATGTGACACAAGAATTTTTAAAACATTCAATACCTGACTATTTAGCCAAGAGTATTAACCTCTTTTCCCTTATGTTGTCAAGTAAAAAATGATAATAGCCAACACAATAATAACCATCCAGTGCGAATGTCCTGTCTTGAACCGTAAATATCAATACATAGATTATGTACTAGAGTTGCATCTTATTGGTCATGATGCATAACAAGATTGTTTCTGATTGGTTTTCCTGGTACCAGAAATTCTTATATACAAGTTGCACCTGATTTTTTAAAAAGTCACTTTGGAGCAAAAAGTGTAGGTAATTACTAGTATTTTTGTAAATCAATCAAAATTACACATATTTTTCATCAGATTGGCAAAAAATATATTTTTTGGCATGCTGCAGAATTTTAGTAATTTATGTGTGCCATGAGATGAAAAAGATTGAAAAATCACTGCAAAAAGGACATCACTTTTCTGTGCCACAGTTTCCTCCTCTATAGAGAAAACAGTATCTGTTTTAAAATTTCAATGAAAATTAAATGAGATCATGTAAAGCATTTACAGCAGTGTCTGGTTCTTGGCAAGTATGATCTAATTCTTTATTCAATATATGAATATTTATCTATAAAAAGTTTCAGACATAAAGAAGACACTTGAAATATGAGGTCTATCTACTCAGGTATGGATTTAATTATTATCAACCTCTTTCCTACTTCAGGCCCTTTGTATTTGCTTATTTTTTTCACCTGCCCTTCAAATGTCTAGCTTATTTATAATCATTAATATCTTGCTTCATTTGTTACCCCCACAGGAATACATATCCATCTTTAAATTAACTAATCCTCCAATCCCCATATATGCTTGTCCTTTATAACCCCCTACTGCTATCATAAACCTCACCACAGTGGTAATTGTTGTTTTTACAGGGCACATACAAGAATCAACCAATGAATGCATAAATAAGTGAAACAACAAAAACTGATATCTCTTTCTCAAATCAATAAATTAAAAAAATTTTAAGTGATAAATATAATAAAAAAGGGAAGATCATTTTATTGCAATCACTATATGGTTAAGCAAATCACTCTTACTACATTTAAATGCAAACTTGGAAAAGGCGAAGTAAATAAATATTAAAATATGCTGCCTTATTGGAGAATTCAGAAGAGGAGAAGAGCAAAAAATCATGAAAAACATAAGAGACAAAAGAAGGAGGTCAATTTTAAACCCGAAGATTTTAAAGAGACATTTCTCTACCTGGAGATGGAGCAGCCTATTCACTGAGTAATTCCAGGAGATTCATACCTGTATAGCACAATTGCTATCTAGAGTCCAATCCCTGCACAGAGTTAATTAGAATACCCGCAAAGTGTTAGAGATTGACAATCCAAGACAGGTTCTAAATTTTTTGGCAGCAAGAGGTCTCATGGGCACTTCTCAGCTTTGGTCTACTGATCAGATGTTTAAAAGATCACAGAGGGGTTTTTGTTGTTGTTGTTCTCTGAACCGCAGAAACACTGCAATTGAAAAAACTCAGACCTTCACAGTAGAACTGAGTGAAATGCTTGTCCAGACATCAACAGGGTTGGTATTTTCAGTTTCTCTTTTATAAAACCTATAATTGCCACAGCGCCCTGTAGTAGCCCCCTCAATATAATAACCTAAGCTTTGAAATGTTACATTTTTTTGCAAAAGTACTAAACATAGGCACTAAGATCATTACATAATTTTCTCTAGAAATATTCTAGGATAAGACAAAAATCTGGTAATCTCTATTTAACCAAAACATGGGATTTGTCAAGTCTCTGTTTTCCAGGCATAGGGATGTTGAGACTGACTTTAAACAATCATCAAGCCCTTGGAATTTGGTTTAAGAAAAACCATATGCCAGTGTAAGAAGACAATTAGAGTCTCTTTTAGAATTTAGAAGATTAACTACATAATTAGAAACATTTTAGCTCCATTTCACCTCTCTACACCCACATTACCCTTCTGGTTATAGAAAGTGCAGGTCTCAGACGGGAACACAGGGTCAGAGTAAGGTAAAGGGGTAATTCGCCTTTAGGATATGGGGCAGAGACTTGGTCTATTATGTTTGCCCCATTATCCTCAGGGCCTAGAAAATACCTGGCCCATAACAAGCACTCAGTAAATAGTTCCTGATTGAAAAATGAGCGAATGAATGATCACTTAACTAGCTCTAAGACATCCGTCTCCAAAATGGGGAAGCACCGATAGTGAATCATCCCGGAGCCTTGAGTGAAAACTTAGCCTGAGGGTAGCCGAAATGGGTTATAATGATAAATGTGTTTGACCTGAAAACTCCTTTATGGTTCAAGAAGCTCTGCTTAAAGAACTGGCCCATAGCATAGAAACTTCTCAGTCTGTGAGTTGACAAAGCATTTCCTATCCTGTATTTGTCTCCTTAAATGATTGAATCACAAGCCTGACAATCTGATATCAACACTAGCAGGGCTCCCGTATACTTAATTTTTGTTCTTAGCATGGATGAAATTTGAAACAACAGAAGTTCTTTTTATCTAGCTTATGTAGGTGAGATGATCCATCTTCACACTAAATTCTGTCTCTATTGATTCCACCCACAGGTAATTTTTTTGATCTCACATTGACACAAGGGGATGGAGATAAAGATTTCTTGAAATATTAAGCCCTGAAGGAAAATGAATTTAATCCATTTTTTTTTTTATTTATCCTGGAAGTGGGTATTCTAATAAATGAGTCCGGAACTCTATCCTGTCCTTCCCAGAAGAAAGCTTTCATGGAAAGATACAGCACCATCTGATTTTTGTGTAAAAATAGGGTTGTGAGTAGACAATTAGTGGAGCTCATCTTTTGATTTGGCTTTCAGGCCACATTCTTCACATTTACTCTGGTACCAGCTACATGATGTATTAACTGGAGGTAGAAAGTTATGCCACTTGGCCACTGGTACTGGCTAATTACATCATCTTGAATATTCCCTTAAGGAAATGTTTAACTCGCCATCACCTGAGAGGCCAGAAGCTGTCATTTTAGTTGTGGAGGTTTGGGCTGTCTTCTTCTTTCATTTATTCATACAAATACTATGTATTGGTCACCTACTACAGGCCCACACTATGTTAAAAGTTGATCACCTGTGGTATGAGGCTAGCTCTTTCTAGAACAAGGAAACCATTGCAAAATACAAGGGGGCTCTGTTTGTGAGTATGCGCGAGATTCAGTTTATGCTATTCAGAACCTTCTGTGTGCGGGCCATTTCTACACTTGCTGTACCATGTGATACTCCTATTTAAAAAAAATTTAGAATGAGATTAGAGTGATTAGTGAGCTCAAGATAACAGAGTTAGGAAACAGGCCTCCTTCTCCTCCACATACTGTGCTCTCTCTACCAAACCCTTGCCACCCTAGAACTGGCTCCCCTAAATCAGCACTTTCTCTTCCACATGACATGCCAATATTGAATGGAAATGCGAGACAAATGCATATTTTATGAGGGCAAACAAATTCCAAAATGCTCTAAAGAAATAGATTAAATTTTAAAATAGGAACAAAATTCAAAAAATAAGTATAATAATTTTGTAATGGGGGGGCTGTCTGGCCAGATCGCTAAGGAGTAGAGGATACCCCAATCGGGGGAACCCCGATCTGGCATGAGAGGCTGCCCTGCCTGGAGAAGGGAGGTAGAGTGCGGAGAAACCCCAAGGCAGCACCAGAGCCTGCTTTTCTGGAGAGGAGACGGGCCGCTGAAGAGGGGAGGTTGCCCAGGCAACAGTAAACAAACCAGCCGAGCCCAGCTTGGCTTGTGCTAGCAAGCAAGAGCCCGTGCTCCCCACAGGGACCCCCGAGGTAAGTTGTGGGGTGCACAGACACCCCGGGATGGAAATTGGAGCTGGAGTGTGCTTTCATGTTCCCCTGGGAAAAGTAAACAACTAAAGCAGCTCCTGACACCATTTGCACAGAGCCTGCACAGGCTGTGAGGGCTGGTCACTCCATCCTGGGCCAAGATGCTCGTAGCCCTGTGCTGGCTGGGAAACTCCCACCCCATCTGGATCATGGTGGCCAGAAGAGAGGCAAAGGTACTGTGTGAGCTGACACTCATGGTGTATGTTAGCTTGAAATTGGTTGGGGTTTGGACACTCCCACAGCGAGTGGGATTTGGGGGAAAAGATTTAAAATGGAGGGCATACGGAAGGCCCCTCTCTCTTCTTTGGCCCTCACCCCTCATCGGGGTGGGTTGCAGAGTGTATGTTGGACCCCCAGAATGCTGGGCCTTGCTTGTGACCCTTGTCTTGTCCTGCTCTCACAGTCTGGAGCAGGCTGGCATGGGATGTGCACCTCACCAGCAGTAGGCTAGCAGGATGTTGCAACCCTGCGCTGCATGGCACAGGAGTCCTGGAATGCTTCCATTCTCTTGCCCTGAGAACAACACATAGACCCACGGACCAGAGAAGTACTCAGCTTCAGGGCTGTAAGCAGCCATGGGCACCAGGGTCCCATGGAGGGAGCCCCTAGCACCACCAACTGCAGTGATCTGACAGTGCGCCCCAGCCCGTGGAGAAGGAGAAAGCTGCTTCAGGGCAATGGAGGTGCTGGCCTCACAAGTGCGTGCACCACAGAGAGAGAGGGCCTAGAGCTGGAGAGATGGAGACCCATCTGTGTAGCAGCCTTGGGCTCCAAAAAAGACAGATAAGCATGGAAGTGGACCTCTGGGCATAGGTTTGGATTTTAGTCTTTTTAGGAAACTAGGGGATTTCTGTGTTTTGTAGAAGAGAATGTCTTGGGGCAGGGGAGACCTGAGCTCCCCCATATTGGGCACCCTATTAATAAAAATCTTTTCCTTCCCCACCAATCTCTGTTTTATGGTTGTGTACAATGGCAAGTGGTCAGATCCCAAACTGCCCTATAACAATTTGAGAAACATTGCTAATGAAGGTAGATAAAAACAGATTAAACATAAAACTTTTATATTTTTAATGGGACAAAGGATTCCCTATGAAATAAACCAAATCTTTGATAGACTAAGAAGGTTAAAAACTAAAGATGTAAAACTAAGTTCTTCCATGTCTTCAGAGAGAAATCACAAGTTGAAAGCCCTAATTAGAGTGTCTGGTACAAAGATCTCTTGAGCCTGAAACTCAGACTAGAGACCAACACATTGTGTACAAATCTTTTTCAGACTAGAATATAGGTTCTTTGGTTTAGCATGCAGTTCCCTCCCAAACCTGGTGCTGATATCTTCTTCCTGGTTTCAGTGTGTCTCCCAAACCATCAAGAGAGCCCATGCATGTCTGGGTAACAGTATTTGCTACACTACATTATAGTCATTGGTTACTTAGCCATATTCCCCATAGGTGACTATCTTGGAGGACAAAGACTGGATCCTCACATCTAATAAGTATTGAGTGCATATAACTATGTGCCATATACAGCTCAAATTGCTTTTCTCACTTAATTCTGAAAACAAGTCTGCGACCTAGGTAATATCCCCATTTTTCAGATAAGAAAACAGGTATCAAGTAGGAGATTAAGTAACGTGCTCAAGGCTGACAACTAGTAACTCAAATCTAGAATTCAATCCAGTAAGCCCAGCTCCAAAGCCTTACCGTGTAAGGCTTCCTCTGTTATTCATTATTCTTATCCTAAGACCTAACCCAGTCCCCACGAGGAGCAGATGTTAAATAAGTGTTGGACTGGCAATTGACTGAAAGCTCAAAGCAGTTCCTCCTCTATCACTCCCCCACTGCCTTATATCTCAACCTTCATAGCAGGAGATTTACTACCAAGACTAAAATTAAATTAGATTGCATTCCTTAACTACACCCTGACTAACTTGTAAAGGGAGACAGCTCAGAAATATATGACGTGGCAAGGGGATAGCAGTCCAGAACTGAGTTCTCCACACATAACCCACTGAGTGGTATTTGAAAGTCGGCTGTCTTTGCTAACACATACTTAGATCCAAATATCTCAAGATCTTCATGAAATATTCATGGCTTTATGTTTATGAAACCCTCATTGCAATTCATAAATACTAACAATAATATTTTACCAAGAGCAAAAAAAAAAAAAGGCTTATAGAATTAAGTGATTTGACTTGGCAAAAATCTGTCAGTAAATCTCTGGCCGAGACTGAAATACAGACTATAAATCCAACCATGTAGTCTCAAGAGGGACTAGCTCACCATCTTGCTGCTTAACTACATTTTTCTTCTTCCTGGTTCCTTTTTTATATTTTCCTGTGATCTCATTTCTACCCTCTTCCAAGCATAGGGAGTATACAGCAGGAAAAATAGGAAAACATAAAGAAGAAAATTCCTAAATCCCTCAGAGAACATTCGCCCTTTCCCTCGCTTCTACCTTTGTCTTTTCCTGAAACTACTTAGTAGTTATAACCATGTTACTAAAAGCTTACTCTGCAGGTAAAAGAAGTGTTCTCTTCAATGGGCCCAAAGGCAATATTTTCTTAGCACAGCACTCTGTCAGAACCATATTGAGATTCTAACATTCTGTATTTTCTCATCCATCTCACCCCAGAAACTATGAGACCAACAAGATGTAAAGTCAACCTTCCATTGGCATTTTTCCAGCATTAACCAACACTGCCTTCCTTTATGAAAACTCTCTCACTATGTAAGAGACTGCCAGAATATAACCAAGTAATGTCAAAAGTGAAAATATTTATATATAATTATATCATTTCATGAATCATTCCAAATCTTTTTCACAATATTAGAAACCTAATTATCATAACAGAATAAACCTGAAGGACATAATTCTTCTTCAGTCAACAAATTAACTTAAAATCATAATATTGAACACATAATGAAGTACAGATCAACTGGTTTTCAGATCCACCAGAAAGTATCAGTGTGATTTAGGTAGCCTTAAAACGTTAACCAAAAAATCAATATTTGACATTTATTTAAATCCTAGTTTGCAAACTCATTAAAGATTTAATGAGAGAAAATAAAATTATTCTAAGTTTCCAATTAAGTAGAACTAATGCCATAAACAACATATCAGTTTCACTGTTTTCTGAACTAAAAATGCTAAAGCACAGTGGGAAAATATTGCACAATTTTTCACTAGCGTAATAATAATTTAACTCTCTTATGATTGAAAAATGAACTATGATTGGTTGTCAGTTTTATGAGTTAGCATTGAAAATGTTTTACTTTTTCCATTAATAACAATCCAAATGCCTATAATTTTTTAAAAATCAATTATGCAGAAGTCTATTCATACTTCTTTGTTAAAAGAGTGAATAACCAAAGAAAGCAAGCAAAGATATATAAAAAGTTTTTCAGTGCTCCTGAAATATAATCGGGCATATTGGAAGATATTCAGTGTGCATTATTATTATATATATATAAGAGCTAATATTAGAATATTAGAATCTATATATTGAAAAATGGACATTCAGAAGAGCTATGTGCCCTTAACCGTACTTTGGTAAGGAGCACTCAAAATTATTTAGATAATTAGGGTTCAGTGAGAAGTGAACTATGTAATTTTGTATTTCTCTAAAACTGGAGTATTATATTGTAAACTATAATCAATGCCTTCATTGCAGGTTTGAGCACAGGTACTTAGGATCAAGGAAGCTTGCTTCCAGTATTTTTTACGCAAATGAATATATGAGAATTATAGATTATTTTTAAGGTTCTTTTCTTTTTTTCTTCTAATCATAAGTTCTTTGGCAGCAATGTGGGCCTCTATCTTCTGGTCAGCTTGAGAATTCATAAAATTAATTTACTTTATTGCTATGATTTTTGTTGTTACAGTAGCCCCCATTATCCACGGTTTTATTTTCTGCTATTTCAGTTCCCCACCCTCTACCTTGGTCCTAATATATTAAATGAAAAATCCTAGAAATGAATAATTCATAAGTTTCAAATTGCATGTCATTCTGCGTGGCGGGATGAAACCCCAAGCCCTCCCATCCCACCGTGCCCCCCTTGTGATTCGGCCCTTTGTGCACACACTCCCTGCTCGTTAGCCACTCAGCCTTCTGAGTTATCAGATCAGCTGTCACAGCATCACAGTGCTTTTGTTCCAATTGCCCTTATTTACTATAGTTGCATAACTTTTATACCTTCCGTTTTATTATTAGTTATTGTTGTTAATCTCTTGTTGTGCCTAATTTAAATTTTAAACTTCATCATAAGTATGTATACATGGGAAAAAACAAAGTATATATAGGGTTCAGTACTCTTGAAATTTCCAGGTGGCCGCTGAGAGTCTTGGAATACATGCCCCGTGGAGAAGGAGGGGCTACCGGTCTTGATGTGGGCACGCATTCCCATTTCCACAATATTGTACATCTCACATGCTTTAAAGTGCTTTTTAATGCACAGCCACAAAACTCAAAACTTGAATTTTATTTTGCTATCCTCTAAATTAAGTGGCATAAGTTTCTCTAAAACACAAGGAAAAGACAATTAACTCAAGACAATCTTATTTATGCCTAGTCTTTCCTTGAAGATTTGCAAATAATTCCACAAGGATTTTGAAGAGTCTATGAAGCAGTTTTATTTGAAAAGAAAATCTCTCAAATGACTAAATATTCCTTGCTTTTTATTATTTTTGCCTCTGAATGTTGTTCCAAAAGAAAGAGAGGAAGTCCTGAGAGACCGACTGATTTCTAAGGTTCCTACCAGCTCTAAAATTCTGTGGTTCTATGAAAATGGATTAATGAAGATAATGCCCAAGAAAGAGTTTATTGCAAAATCACTTCCATCTGACCAAGGTCTTAAAACTTGGGGTTTGAACTAAAAATATGTTAAAGTCTAATAGAATGTTTCTGCATTGTGCATAAGTTGATTAACCAAATAAAGGAAGAAACATTTCTCCTAAGACTCTGAAAAAATGTTTTCTTTAAAAAGACTTGTGTTCCTTTGTCTCATTTTCCTTTTTTCCTTTTTCATTTTTTCTTGAAGAATAATTTTATTCTTCAGGGTGATTCAAATGTCTTCCCCCTGAAATATTAAAACTTCAGCTTCTTAGCACCTCCTTGCCACTATTTCAACATGCTCTAAAACGAATTTCATCATTCATCTGCAATGAGCCGTATTGTTTCATTTTGAACAATTAGATCTGACATCCATATTCAAGGAAAATGAATAGATATTTTACTTGGAATTACTTGATTTTTTCTTTTTATTCCTATTTCTATAATTCAGATAAGACATATTTCTAAAGAAAAGTTACCTATCTACTCACAGAATATTAGCAAACTAGATCAATATTGGGGAAACAGGTAAGAAAGTAAACCAAAAACAAAGTAAATGGTCCTGGAATAAGAGATGTATCAGTCCAAAATAAGTTTCTAGACTGGTTTTAGCTCCCCTAAAGCAAGGGAGACAAAAGAAAAAATAAACAAATGGGACTATATCAAACTAAAATGTTTTTGCAAAACAAAGGAAAACATCAACAAGATAAAAAGGCAACCCACAGAATAGAGCATATTCAGCAACATATCTGATTAGGGGTTAATATCCAAAATTTACAAAGAACTTAGAAAATTTAATACCAAAAACCCAAACAACCGAATTAAAAAATGGACAAAGAACCTGAACAGACACTTCTCCAAAGAGGACATGCAGATGGCCAACAGACATATGAAAAGTTGCTCAATGTCACTAATCATCAGAAAGAAGCAAATTAAAACCACAATGAGATATCACCTCACACAAATCAGAATGGCTATCGTCAATAAATCAACAAACAAGTGCTGCCAAGAATGTGGAGAAAAGGGAACCCTTTTGCACTGTTGGTGGAAATTCAGATTTGTGCAGCCACTGTGGAAAGGAGTATGGAGGTACCTCCAAAAATTAAAGACAGATCTGCCTTTTTGCCCAGCAATGCCACTTTTGGGACTATCTCCAAAGAAACCCAAAACACTAATTCAAAAGAACATAAGCACCCCTATGTTCATTGCAGTGTTATTTACAATCACCAAGATATGGAAGCAGTCCAAGTGTCCATCAGTAAATGAGTGGATAAAACAACAATGCTAAACATTTTCTAGGATAGCTTCTTCCAAACTAATCAATTTTAGTTGCTTTTAACCATTTTTCCCTAACATGTAATTTCATGGCTATTATGTTGTGTGACTCGCATCCCCTGCACAACGATGCACATCCTAGATATTTAAGGCATGTCTGGCATTTGTTATCTTTTTCCGAAAGAGTAGGTTATTTTTCATAAGGATAAAAAGAGGTTACGTTGAAGTCTGTTTCTTTAGATAATCGATGAATAAGCCCAGGCAAGAGAAAATGGAAATACTTGGTGTCTCTTTCCTTGTAATTTAATCACCTATGTAAATAGTACCATTGGAGTAGAGATCAAAGCTAAACTTGTTAAGGACTCTGAAATTCAAGGTTTGCATATTATTTTTATTCTCCAGTTTATTTCTAAATGTATTAAATAATTTAACAGATTAATATCACCTCCTTAATATAAAAAAAGGAAAAATCTAAAGGAGTTTAATGGGGCAATATAGGTATTAAAAGAATGACACTGTGAAAATTAAAGTATTGTTGGGGTCATGGATTTAAAAGATTTATAAGCATTCCTAGCCAAAATTCCTAGCCTTTTTTTTATTATCCTACAACAATTAATTTTTTAATCATGTTGAAGATTATAGACCCAAATTTCTCTGTAATAACGCTAGGAAACACATGAACAATTTTCACATGAGCTCATAGGCAATTCCAATACCCAAGTATACAAACCTCATCTACTTTTTCATTTAAGGGTGGCTTTCCTCAATGGAAGAATACAATGACACATTTTAAATAAGTGTCCAAACTACCACCATTCTGTTTCATACAATATATCTATTCAAAAAGTCCTGAAAAATCTCCACAGACACATTACCCACCAGGCTGTTTGGTCTAGAAACCATATGTTCAACTGGACTGTGAAAAACATTTTTGCAGGTAGGACATATGCCTGGCAAGGCCATGGATCACCATCTGGGCCCTGCTTCTTCCAGGAAGCTCCAGCTGGGTGACAGAATGGCATCTTTCCAAGGGCAATTGTCCCTTTCGGGCCATCAGAGAATCAAAAGAGTTCGGGCCCCTTACGGTTCAGTCAGTCCCTGGAGTCACCAAGCAGACACATGTTGTAAGTAGACACTGTAGATGGGCCCAGCCTGATATTTCCATATAGGCATGTTCTTTGGTGTCCTTTAAGTGTCCCCGTTGCCACAACCCAGTTTGCAGATTGCTGGTCACTTTGACTTCACCTTCATTTTTAATGACAATATATTTAGATTTCACAATGATTTGGAGTCCACATTGTGCTTCTTTTGACCTTCGGTACAGTTAATCTATTTCTTTCACAACCTTCTTAAAGAGGCTTAATGGAATTTTGAATTTTTTCTATTACAAAAATTCTTAGGTTTTTGTCAAAAGAGATTTGAAATACCATATGAAATCATGTACTCACATCCTTCACCACCACCTCCAAATAACTGCATCATATAAATAAAACATTACATAGAAAGTGCTTTGCTACAATTTATGGGTGGTAAATTTAACGAGAGCTGCTTCATTGTAGGAAAATTCAACTTATCTTTTCCTGATCCTTTTATTCTATACAGAAAAAGAAATTTATGTCAGTTTTTTAAAAAATCTATTACTGCTTCTCATAACTGAATCCATTCTTTTTCTCCAGGATCAATCAGGTAAAAACAAGAATAATAGATTGCTTTGACAGAACCTGGAACATAAACATCTCCAAGAATCAAACGTAGAAAGTTAAATGGGTTTCAGGTGGTATTATAACAAGACAGGACCATCTTTATACATTTCAAAAATCAGATCTTACTAAAAATATTATTCTTATTCTTAGCTGCTATGAAAAGACAAATTATACATATTATTTGAATTTTCACAATTAGACTCAATGACTTTAAAAGGTCAGTGGATTAAAAAGATCAGTATTCACCTCATTTTACAAATATTCTCAGTTCATAAAGGAATCAAGTGGCTCTGTAATTGTTAGCACCACATCATCCATTTCAGTTTCAGTACACACTGTCTGTATGTAGCACAGCTACTCCATCTCAGGGGATTTTCTTTTTAATCAACACCTCTCCAACATCTAATCTTCTCTAATTTTATTCAGATAAGCCAACCTCCCAACTTGTCTTCAGCAAAGATGAGCACATTTCCAACTTCAGTGGCAAAACTTATTCTAAGCCAATTGGCACTTGATGATGAGTCTATTACTGGCCCAGGGCGGGGCAGATGACCCCAATTTGCCTGGACAGAAAAAGAATGATTTTTATGCAAGATGACAATGCAGAGTGTTTTCCCATTTCCTCTTACCAAATGAGAAGAGAACAGGGGGCCCCAGTTTCTGCTGGCAGCTACCAGCACCATGGGAATGAACACTGGTGGCAGAGGGAAGGGTCAGAAAGGACTTGGGTCTTAGTGGGCATCACTGAACTGCTAACAGCATTCTACCTAGAGCCCTCCCTGCCTCTTGTCTTCCAGTTAGAAAGTTTTCAAACTTACTTACTGTTTAATCCACTTTGAGATGGGGTTTGATATGTTTACATATGTTTCTCTTCCCCTTTAAAAAAAGATGACAGGATATACTTCTGCTTTCCTGGGATTTGTTTCATTCATATTGCTTTACATCAGAAGATCTTTGAATATGTATTTGACTTTGTAACTATCTTTGAGAACTCTCCCTAACCATCTAATGAGGCACAAAATTTGATACACCCATGGCTTAAGAAGATAGTAATAGTCTCACAAAGGTTAATGCATATTTAAGATGACTAAAAACCATCTTGTCCTTCCAGACAAAAAATAGAGTTTCATAACAAAGGCCAGACGTTATTCCTAGCCTCAGGAACTGAAACAGAGCTTGATTTGTTCTGTAGTCAGTTTTACACTCTGACCTATATGCTAAAGGTACATTTTTTTAATTATTCAGAAATTGTAGGACATAGCAATCCTACTGCTCTCCTCTTCTTTTCCTAAACTATTTTGATACTTATTTCTTAAATCTTGCAGGCTATTAGATGCTCCTCGCATGTTTCCATAGGTAATAACCCATCAGCTTTGCAATCTGATTCTTAACATTAAGAGATTAAAACTAATGTAGATGATTCTCAGATGACACATACTGAGGTATAGAACAATCCCATCATTTCCTTCTACAAAGCGAGAGAAATTTTAATTCTTTTTCTCAGCAGCTGCTTCATTTTTTATGCATAGGAAAAACTATGTGTGATTACTCCAAGTACAATCAAATCATTTAACATGGCTTTACCATCACTGTAGTGGCAGGATATTTTAAAAGAGAAAAAAATCTTAAAGCACAGGTCCTTCTGTGCAGCAAAGCAATCAGATTCCTTCATAATAGCCCTCTGATGGGGTTCAGTAATCCGAGCAATAATGAATAACCACTTTAATCAGTAAACAGGAAAATGCTACAATAGTTACTGAGTAAAAATCGACTATCATTTGTTGATCCTCTTGATTGACATTTCAAACAATAAATAGTAATGTATCTTTTAAAAAGAAAAACAACTTTGTTTGCTATGTTTGATTTCATCAGGCAGTGAGAAAGTGACAGGCCATCTTAGATTGTCCTGCAGCATTGTTCCGTCACAGAAATACGCACATAATCTTTTCCTAAGACACGGCCAAATTGACCCTGTCACTTGAATATGTCATGATAAACTCATTTTGCAGTTGCTTCATAAGGCTGTATTTCTGGACTAATTGTTGAGCTTTATTTCTACTTCTTTATTTGATACTCTTCTTCACTGTTCATCCTATGAAATGATTTGTATATGAAGAGTCGCTTTCAAAATAGTTCCCAAGGATCCCATACAGTTTCTGAAACGGGGGCCGGTTCTTGGGCTCTGCGTCCCAGCACTCCAACATGATGCTATAGAGCTGCTGTGGGCAGTTATGTGGTCGAGGGAGTCTATAGTTTTGACTCAACATCTGGATTACCTGAGCACCTGTCATACCTAAAAATATGGAATGAAAATGAACAAAAAAACAAGTTAAAGATAAGATCATTAAATTCACAGAAACTTACATTCTAGATTACAAAGCAAACTGATTTCATTGACAAAGCTGTCTACTGTCTCCTTCCCAGGCTGCAGAGATTAAATTAATTCCTATAGCAAGTAATGTCTATAAGATTGCAATTCATGAGCAAAGGAGAAGAAGGCAATAAACCACATCATTAATGCAAATTATTGTCATCAAATTTTATCTCTTATGCTCCTAAAGGCACATGGTATGGTCATTTTCATAATGCCGCCCACTAAGTCTGGGTGAAGCAGTTACAATCACACCTAAGTAGGTGACCTGTAACAGGAAGACCCACTTCAGAAAGAATTACTCACCACTATAAGGCATTTTGCCATAAGTAATGATTTCATAAAGAAGGATTCCAAATGACCACACATCGGACTTAATGCTGAATTTATTAGTACGAATGGCTTCAGGTGCAGTCCACTTCACCGGCAGCTTTATTTCTTGTTTAGCTTCATAAATGTCCTCATTATCTACCTGTTAATACATTAAAAAATCAAGCCAAGTTAAAATGGTATGTAGATAGATAGGTATATATATATATATATATATATATATATATATATGTAGATGTATCTCTATGTGTGTGTGTGTGTGTATGTGTGTATTTGCCACCCTCGTTCATCTGTAACCTACTACATATTAAAATTTAGGGGGGAAACAGTCAAAATGAACATAGTTCAGTTGATAACTATAGTACCAAATTCCAAATCTGCCATACAAGACTGAAAAATTTGTGAGAAGTTATTAATAAAATATTACCTGAAAGCCTACTATATGATAATATGGCACTACAAGGAACATTCTACTGCACATGGGAGAATTCATGTATGATGATACCGGCTTTATACCTGGTCTTTAGCAAATATAAAACAAATGAAAATAAAGCCTGTCTGTTTTCTGATTTACTGCTGGTTTTGAATATAAATTGACTTTTAAAATTACTATGTAACCACTTTCTAACACTGAAAAGTAGTATCCAAAAGATTTAAATTAATATATCAACTCATTGGGGTTCTAATTAACTTACAAAAAGAAGTGATGAATTCATGAAGATCAAAAGAGAATCATTTATTTATTGTTTCAGGCCCCACACCCAAAATTTTAGGGTAAACTGTAGAAATTAAAAATCAAATTCAGGGAAAAACACCTGATATTATATCCCCTAAATCAATGTCCTTTAGCCTAATGCCATGAAATGGGAAAGGGGCTACAGGAATTTAAAAGCCCATGACTGTTGAAAAATTCTGGCAGCATGAATATTGGCCTGGCATAAAGTGAGCACAGGTGGCTTGGGTAAGTGTACAGAGTGTGCTGTCCTTAATAAGAGAAATAGAGACAGACAAACAGAGGCTACTGGTACTGATAAATAGAACATTAATTCAACTGCAAACTTAATTACATACTCTCTCATCTGCTTGATCATCATTTTCCCCACTTCTTTCTCCTTAGAAACAGGAGGTAGCTTGCCTGTAAGGGCTTGGCCTCCCAAAGTGTTCTATGGACCACAGAACTTGGAGAAACATTGTGTTAAAGAAAAATAGTAAATCTATTACTCTACTGGTCTGTTAGGTTTTACCCATTACAAAAACTAATTAAAACAAAAGCAGGTCCACCTTAAAAACTCTTGCAAGTCCAAAATCTGCCACTTTGTAGATATTATGTTCACCAACAAGGACATTTCTGGCAGCCAGATCTCTGTGGATATAGTTCTGGGACTCCAGATAGGCCATTCCAGAGGCAACCTGTGCCGCCATGTCTACCTGTTCAGGCAGGTGGATTTTTGAGCCAGCATCATCTAGGCAATGAGAGAAAATAAGACTTACTTTTAGAAATATTTAAACTATTTAAACTATTGAAGTGAATTCTGGGAATCTCGAATGAACTGGCAATGAGATTAAGTGACATAGCACTGATCTGTTGAGCAAAAAAAAAAAGGAGATTTTATATATATATATCTATATATATATCTATATATATATATACACATATACATACACACACACACACACACACACACACATGCAAGATCTTATTTTCTGTAAAGAATTAATAAGGCAACAATTTTCAGAATTCAAACACACTCCAAGGCTGCAGTCTGCTCTTCCCTGAATGAGTGTTACACAGAGAAGGAAGCAACAGTATCACATAATCCAAACAGCTGCAAATATCTAAAAGAGTCCAGGTATTGCCATTTTCTATACCTCACAGCCTGTGTCATCTCTTCATGGAAATTGTTACTTGGTTGCCTAGTTTTTGAACCTATAAAACAATGCTAATTTGCATGCCTGAGCTGATAAAAAGCTATCATTCTTCCATCAAACTTCCATTTTTAAAACTAGCTCACTAACAGAAATGAAGCATCTATCAGAAGTTATAAAGATGTGTATATTACATTTGTACTCCAGCTTGATACATTTTTTTCATTTTTCTCTTTTAGCCTGTTAGTCTTTGAATAGATTGTTCATTTCTGCAAGCATGGACATAAATAGACATAGTTTCTCCTATTACTCAAGGTCTGTACAGCTAAGTGCAGAAAATTCATGTTGCAGGGTCAGTTTGATATTAGTAGAGAGGTTAGTGTTATTTTGTGATTACTTTGTGAAATGGAGCCAGCCATCCCTTGAAGTGTTTAGCTGCCACACTCTTGAGAGATGTGTTCAACTTTCTGAATAACTTAAAAAGTCTCAAGTAAATCTAAACTATCTTCATCCCAGACTAAATAAGCCAAATATTGTGAAAAAAATGTGTTCAACTCATGGTGCAGTCTTAGGCACAACTCCTGACTTTAGAGGCAACTATAGTATAGGCGTTAGAACTGGTGTGAAGCTGGAGTGCCAGTATTTGGATCAGGGTTCTGCTTCACATTTCTTTCCTGACCACAGATAAGCTGCTTAACACTCCTATGCCTTAGCTTCCTCATGTATATAGTGATAACTGTACTTACCTGATGGTGTTATTTGTTAAAGTGAGAATTAAAATGAGTCAATTACATGTAAAGCACTTAAAACAATGCCTGGCACCTGGAAAGAACTCAGTAAACCCTGCTTGTTATTATTATCATTGTTGGTGCTGCCTAATCAGAATTAAACAGTTTAGGATTTGTTAAACTAGAGATGCATGCAGATTACCCAAGTGGAAGTACCTAAAAG
>PVJD01006584.1:0-96151 GCA_004026545.1 Mormoops blainvillei | reverse complement strand
TTGAGAAAAGCCTCTTTGGATGCCACCACCACTCTGAGCCCCCACCTGGCTTTCCACACACTCCAACTCTCTGGCAGGTCCAGAGTCTATCTGGGCCATGGCCTTTCATGACCCATGTCTTCGCCCAGCTCTCAGTGCCACTGGGATCCCCTGAATTCTCTGCCACTGTCCCAGCCAGCAGCCACTGCCCCATCTTGGGAAAGCCACTGGCTGTGTGCTTGATGCTTCTTTCTCCTCCCTGCGACTTTATGGGTTAATGTCTCTCCTGGCACAGGAGGGAGCTGCTAGGCTGCTATCACTGACCTGGCTCTTCTCCAATGTCCCCACAGCAGCTGCAGTCTCCAGCACCAGGCCCAGAGGTCTTCCTGTCAGCCTATAAAACCTCCTTACTACCCATTTTGAATTATCCTCTGCACACTTTGGTTTCCAAACTTCAAATCAGCTAAGATTATGTTGACTGTTTTCTTTGTTTTTCGGAAGATTGGCTAGGTGTCCCAGTTTGGTTCATGAGCAAGTGAGCTCAGCTTCCGCCTACTTTGCCACCACCTTCCACTCCCCAGATTTATAAATATTTTTAATTGGTTACTGCTAAATCATAGAAAACATATCTAGATTTATTTTTCACCTTTTCATTTATTGTGGTTTTAATATTTATTGGGTTTTTTTTAGCTTTTTAAGGGACATAGAAGTTTTTAAAAATATTGTTTCATTTTTCAATTACAGTTGACACTGATATATACTCTAATGATTAGATATTATATAAATTACTAAGTGATCATCCTGATAAATCTCATAGCTATCTGACATCATGCACAGTTATTAGAATTTTATTGATATTAACTATATTTCCTAAGCTGTATTTTATATCCCCATGACTATTCTGTAATTACCAATTTGTACTTATTAATCCCTTCAACTTTTTCACCCAACCCCTTAAGCTCCCGTATGTCTGGCAACTGTCAAAATGTTCTCTGAATCTAGAATTCTGTTTCTGTCATGCTTGGTCCTTTATTTTGTTTTTTAGACTGACTTGGTAATAGATATGTTTTTATTAACATTTTATTGTTCATATACATGATCTTTTTCCTCCGTCTTCTTTCTCTTGTTAAAAAAGCAAAACAAAACAAAACAACTAACACTTCATATAATACTGGTTGTTGGTGGTCAACTCCTTTAGTATTTTCTTGCCTTGGAAACTCTTTATATGTCCTTTGATTTTAAATGATAACCTTGCTAGGTAGAGGAATCTTAGTAGTAGGCACCTTGCTTTTCATCACTTGAATATTTCTTGCCAATCCCTTTTAGCCTGCAAAGTTTCTGTTGGGAAATTAGCTGTTAATCTTATGGGAGTTTCCTTGTAGGTAACTAACTTCTTTTTTCTTGCTGCTTTTAAGATTTTCTCTTTGTCTTTAACCTTTGCTATTTTAATTATGATGTGTCTTTGGTGTGGGCCTCTTTGGGTTCATCTCTACACTTCCTGGGCTTTTGTCTACTTCTTCACCAGGCTAGGAGAGTTCTCTGTATTATTTTTTCAAATACATTTAAAGGTTTTTTGCCCTCTCTCCCCCTTCAGGTACCCCAGTGATGTGAATAACAGTATGCTTGAAATTGTCCCAGAGGCTCCTTCCTCTCTTCTGTTGATTCCCTGTAATGTATTCTTCATTTCAGTTGGTGTGTACTTAGTTCTGATTGGTTCTTTTCTGTGGTTTCCATGTCCATTTTCATGCTGTTAAAGTTCTCACTAAGTTCATCTACTCTTTCCTTAAGCTCACTTAACATCCATGTAACTAGTGTTTTACTCTGCATCTAGTATATTGCTTGTCTCAATTCTGTTTAGTTCTTTTTCTGAAGTTTTGTTCTTTCATTGGGACATGTTTTTTCCTCATTTTGTCAGCCTCCCTGTGTTTGTTTCAACGTATTAGGTAGAGCTGCTACCTCTCTCAGGCTTGGTAGAGTGGTCTTATATAGTAGGTGTACTGTAGCATCCAATGGCACAGCCTCCCCATTCACCTGAGCTGGGCACTATGGGTGCATTCCCTGTGCGGGCTGTGGATACCCTCCTGTTGTAATTGAGCATTGATTGTTGTTGGCACATCAATGGAAAGGATTTACGCCCAACCCAATTAGCTGTGAGGACTCTTTGCAACCACTGTGGAGGATCATCTGTTCGGGGACCCACCCCACAGTTCAGGGCTCACTTCAGTGGGGCTTTGGTGCCTGCTGAGTCCACCCCTTGAGTATGTCACTGTGGAGGTGGTTGGACAGTCCTTAAATGTGGCCTGAAGCTGTCCGCTGGGTGCACTGGTTCTGCAGCTTCCTGGGAGGTGTAGGCCAAGGGCAGCCACCACCTGTGTCTTGCCTGGAGCCACCTGGTATGAACTACAGAGTGATCTGCAGATGGCTGCTACTTGTACTGGGCTTGGAAGTATCCAGAAGAGGTCAAGCTGTGAGCCAAGGCTGGCTGCCACTAGTGCCTTGCCACCACCAAGAGGTACATGGCACATCAATGCAGGATGCTGCTTGTTTGAGAGATTTGAGGAAAGTCTGAAGCATGACCCCAGAAAGACCACATGTATGAAAAAGTCACTGAAAACAGCTTGGGTAGGCCTACAAGTTGGGTGGAAAGAGGTCTTTTGGAATCACCCAAATGGGGTGAACAGAGATAGCCAGGTTGATAAAGACTCAGATATGGTGCCTGCCTGCCGGTCCTGTGGAGAAAGGCTCGGTAAAGTAACAATGGTCTCTGCCAGCACGTCTATCTGGGAGAAAGCTGCCCCTCCAACTCTTGCTCTGGTGCCAGAAAATTAAGTTTCTCCTCATGTTTCCCTTGTCCCTTTCAAACTACTGTCCCAGGACTAGAGATCAGAGGGAGTGAGTCTGGGTAAACCTGTGAGGGCACCATTTAAGAGGAATGCCAGGGACTCTAGAAGCCCCCTGTCTCACTCAGCCATAATACTCACCAGTTTTTATAGCCAGAAGTTATGGAGACTTCTCTTCCTGGCACTGGGAACCTGGGCTGGGGGCTTGATGTGGGGTTAGATGTCCTCACTTTTAGAACCGCCCCCAGCTGAGATATCTCTCCCAATTTTTGCTTGCCACACGTGGGTGTTGGGCCAGCCTGTTTTGCATTTCTGCCACTCTAGCAGTTTCAAAATGGCATCTTCTTTTTATCTTTAGTTATAGGACTACCTTTCAGCTAAATTTCAGGCAGTTCTGAATAATTATTTTTCTGTAGTGTGGCTGTAATTTAAACGTGGTTGTGGGAGGATGTGAGTAACACATTTACCTACACCACCATATTGACTGGAAGCCTATTTTTATTTTTCCACTACAATTGACATTCGATATTATTTTATATTAGTTTCAGGTTTGTAGCATAGTAGTTAGATATTTACAAAGTGATTCCCCTGGATAAGTCTAATACACACCTGATACCATACATAGTTATTCTAATATTTATTGACTATATTTCTTATGCTGTATTTTATGTCAAGTGGCTATTTTGTAACTATCAATTCATAATTATTAATCACTTCAACTTATTCACCTGGCCCCATAACATACTTCTCCATCTGGCACCATCAGTTTGTTCTCTGTCTCAAGGAGCCTGTTTAAGTTTTGTCTGTTGGCTTATTTTGCTCTTTACATTCCACATGTAAGTGCAATAATATTCTATTTCTTTTTCTCTGACTTATTTCTCTTAGCATAAGACTCCTAGGTATATCCACGTTGTCACAAATGGTAAAATTTCACTCTTCTTAATATTCTAGTTATAATTCCTTTACATGTATATGTATAAACTTCTTCTTTATCTAATCTTCTATTTCTGTACATATAACTTGCTTCCATATCTTGACTATTGTAAATAATGCAATTAATATAGAGGGCCCTATATCTTTCCAGTTAGTGTTTTGTATTTCTTTGAATAAATACCCAGAAGTGGAATTGCTGGATCAGAAGGTAGTTCTATTTTTAATTTTCTGAGAACCTCCGCAGTAATTTCCATTTTGACTGCACCAGTTTGTAGCCCCACAAGTAATGCACAAGGGTTCCATTTTCTCCACATTCTCACCAACACTTGCAGTTTGTAGACTTATTAATGACAGTCATTCTGACAAATTTAAGGTGATATCTCACTGTGGTTTTAATCTGTGTTTCTATAATGATTAGTGATGTTGAGCATTTTTTTCATGTGTTTATTGTTCATCTGTGTGTCCTTTTAATAAAACGCTCTATTCGGGTCTTCTGCCAGTTTTTTAATGGGAAAATTTGATTTTTGTTGTTAAGTTGTTTGAGTTCTTTATAAATTTTTAATATTAATCTTTGGTAGATGTGTTATTAGCAAACATCTTCTTACATTATTAAGATATATTTTCAATTTGTTGATAGTTTCATTTATGTACAAAACTTTTTAATTTCATGTAGCCTGTCCTGTTTATTTTTTCTTTTATTTCCATTTCTCAAGTGTGTATGTATATATATAAAAGTAAGAGCAATGTCAGAGTTTGCTGCCTGAGTTTTCTTCTATGAGTTTTATGGTTTCAGGCCTTACATTTAAGTCTTTAATCCAGGATTTCAAGATGGATGTTGAATAGGTGATCTTATTCTCAACTTCTCACAGATCCAAATTAAAAATTTCACCTAAATTTGGGAAACATCCCCCTGAATTACCAACTAAAGCCTATCTGAAGAGAAGGCTTATCACCAAGGATAAGCAGAAAAAGCCACCTCCAAACCTGTAGGTAGGGCAGAGATGCTCCCATGGGTGGTGATCGAATTTAAGGACGGAATGTCTTAGCAGCAGGAGATTTGTCTGAGGAATGCGAAGCCTAAAACCCCTGCCAGGGCCCCCAGCCCAGGGCATCACAGCAGGAAACAGGGACCCATTTATAACCTGGTTGTGAAAAACAGAGGTGGGGGTGGGTTTGTCCACCAAGAAAAGGCAAAGCCTGCTGGAGACAAAGTGCCCTCTTAAAGTGCCAATGTGCAAAATTCCCTTCTCAGCCACTGACACTGGGCTTTGGTGGAAGGGGGGCAGTGCATACTGGAGTCACCTGAGGAGAGTCTGAGGTCATGGCTCTGAAGAGAGCAGCGGGGGAACAGCCATGAGAAATCCTGTACTGAGCTGTCTCAACAGTGCAGCAGCCATCTATCATGGGTGGGGCAATCCCCTCTCCGAGACATCAGGCTGGGGAAAAGCAATTACCCCACCCTCTGGAATTTGTCTTGCTCCACCCTTTGGCTCTTATGCCCTGCTAAACAGTTAGCCTATTAGGCTGGGGCATAGAAGTCTTGAGAGACTAAGGAAGTTTTAGTGACTGGCTTTAGGGTGGAGCCATTCTCCCCACTTTCCCGTGAACCTAACTGGTGCTTCCCCCTCAGGGAGCTCAGATAGAAACACCCTCCCAGTTTCCAGCAGACCCAGCCTCTGGGCTCTGAGGCCCCACCCTCTTAACTAATAGTGGCTCTGCCATGCCAAAGACAGAAAAAAAAAATCAAGGAAAGACTCATAAATGTGCCTTTGGGGTGGAGAATTGTACCCAACGTGTTCCTTAAAGTTTGAAAAGTGACTGCTCCTCACGGGGAATCCAATAACTCCATCCTCCTGATATCAACACAGGCTCTTTAAGAGACTGAGCCTTTTCAGTGGCCAAGCCTAACAGTCAGTCAGCAGCTGTAGGCAACAGTAAGTAAGACTCAATTATAACAGGAGGATCCACATAACGTACACAACAATCATTGCTAGAGCTCCCAGGTCAGGAGGTCAAGGCGACTGCACCACTGAGTCCCACAGGACACCGACTACATAAGACCACCCATGAAGACTAAGAGACATAGCAGTCCTGTATAATCCATAGAAACAAACACAAGGAGATGGTTAAAGTACAAAGGCAAACAAACAAGCCCCAACTGAAAAAACAAATATAATCTCCAGAGAAAAACTAAATTTAATGGAGGCAAGTAATCTATTAGATATGGAATTCAAACTAATAGTTATAGGATGATAAACAGCATAAAAGAAGACACAGGAACCATGAAAAAGAACCATGCTGAAATTAAAAATAACATCTCTGATATAAAAACACTGGAAGTATTAAAAAGTAAGTTGGATGATGCAGAGGGTAGAATCAGTGATTTGGAAGGCAAGATAGAAAAAATACACAATCAGAGCAATATAACAACAAAAAAGAATTAAAATGAATAAGGGACCTGGTGCAATGGCTCAGTTTGTTGGAGCATTGTCTGCTACACCAAAACATTAGGGAATTGATTCCAAGTAGGGCACATACCTATGCCGTGGGTTCCATCCCTGACAGGGTGCATATGAGAGGCAATCCATCGATGTTTGCCTCTCACATTGAAATTACTTTGTCTCTTTCTCTCTCTCCCTTCCTCTCTCTTTAAAATAAATAAACATAAGAAAAAATTAAAAATGAGGATAGTTTAAGGGAGCTTAGGGACAACATGAAACATAACAACATTTGCATCATAGCAGTAACAGAAGGAGAAGAGAGAAAGCAAGGGTTCGAGAGCTTGTTTGAAGAAATAATGACCAATAACTTCCATAACATGGTGAAGAAAAAACACACACAAGTCTAGGAAGTGAAGAGAATCCCAAACAAAATGAACCCAAAGAGGCCCACGCCAAGGCACAACATTATAAAAATGGCAAAGTTGAAAGACAAAGAATCTTAAAAGCAGCAACAGAAAAACATACTTAAAGGAATCTCCCATAAAACTGTCAGCTGATTTCTCTACAGAAACATTTCAGGCAAGAGGGATTGTCATGGAATAATCAAAGTGATGAGAAGCAAGGACTTGTAACCAAGACTACTTTACCCAGCAAGGCTATGATTTAAAATTGAAAAAGAAATAGATTCCCAGACAAGAAAAAGCTAAATGAGTTTGTTACTGCCAAACCAGCATTACAGGAAATGTTAAAGGGCCTGCTTTAAGCAAAAAGAAGAAAGAGGGAGAGGAAGAAGAAGAGGAAGAATAAGAATAAGAATAAGAAGAAGAAGAAGAAGAAGAAGAAGAAGAAGAAGAAGAAGAAGAAGAAGGAGAAGAAGGAGAAGAAGAAGGAGAAGAAGAAGGAGGAAGAGGAGGAGAAGGAGGAGAAGAAGAAGGAGGAAGAGGAGGAGAAGGAGGAGGGGGAGGAAGAGGAGGAGGAGGGGGAGAAGTGGGGAGGGGGAGAAAAACAAATAGCAAAGAGTTAAAAGAATAAAATGGTAATAAAGATGTATCGATCGAAATCACTTTAAGTGCAAATAGCATAAATGCTCCGATCAAAAGACATATGGTAACTGAGTGGATAAGAAAGTAGAACCCATACATATGCTGTCTACAAGAGACCCACCTCAGAATGAAGGATACACACAGACTAAAAGTAAAGGTATAGAAAAAGATATTTCATGCAAATGGAAATGAAAAAAAGGCGGAAGTAGCAATACTTATATCTGACAAAATAGACTTTAAAACAAAAGCGTTAGTAACAGACAAAAGAGGACACTGCATAGTAATAAAAGGAGCAATCTAACAAAAGAATACATATAACTCTGGTAAACATTTATGTTCCCAAAATAGGAACACCTAAATATATAAAGAAAACCTTTATGAACATAAAGGAGGATATTGATAGCAATACAGTTATTGTGGGGGATTTTAACATGCATGAACATCAATGAATAAATCTTCCAGAAGAAAATCAACGATGAAAGAGAGGCCTTAAGTGACACACTATATAGGTGGATTTAACCAATACCTTTAGAGTATTTCATCCTAAAGAATCAGAACATACATTATTTTTTGTTTGTTTGTTTGTTTGGGGGGATTTATTTATTTATTTTTGTATATTTTATTGATTATGCTATTATATTTGTCTCATTTCTTTCTCCACTTTATCCCTTCTGTCCTGCACCCCATCTCATCATCCCCACACTTCTTAGTTCGTGTTTGTTGGTTGTACATATCAGTTCTTCGACTTCTCAATTTCCTATACTATTCTTAGCCTACCCCATCTATTTTTTTCAACATTTCCCACCACCACTTTGCCCAGCCCCAACTCTCCCTACCTCCCACCCTCAATCTTTCCCCATGTGGATTAGTCGATGGGTCTTAAATGCATGTTCCATGATGACCCTTCCCGTCTTTTTCCCATTTTCCCCCACCCTCCTCCCCTCTGGTTACTGTCAGTATGTTTATATATCAATGTTTCTGATTATGTTTTGCTTGCTTGTTTATTTTGTTGATTAGGTTCCACTTATAGGTGAGATCATACAGCATCTGTCATTCACCACCTGGCTGATTTCACTTAGCATAGTGCTCACCAGTTCCATCCATGCTGTCGAGAAGGGTAGCAGCTTTCTTTTTCTTCCTTTCTTCCTTTCTTCCTTTCTTCCTTTCTTCCTTTCTTCCTTCCTTCCTTTCTTCCTTTCTTTCTTTCTTTCTTTCCTTCTTTCTTTCTTTCTTTCTTTCTTTCCTTCCTTCCTTCCTTCCTTCCTTCCTTCCTTCCTTCCTTCCTTCCTTCCTTTCTTTCTTTCTTTCTTTCTTTCTTTCTTTCTTTCTTTCTTTCTTTCTTTCTTTCTTTCTTTCTTTCTTTCTTTCTTTCTTTCTTTCTTTCTTTCTTTCTTTCTTTCTTTTCTGCTGCATAGTATCCCATTGTGTGAATGTTCCATAGTTTTTGATCCACTCATTCACTGTTGGGCACTTAGGTTGCCTCCAATTCTTGACTATTGTAAATTGTGCTGCTATGAACATTGGGGGTGCATAAGTTCTTTTGAATTGGTGTTTCAGGATTCTTAGGGTATAATCCCAGCGGTGGAATTGCTGGGTCAAAAGGCAGTTCCATTTTTAGTTTTTTGAGAACATTCCAAACTGTTTTCCACAGTGGCTGCACCAGTCTGCATTCCCACTAACAGTGCACTACGGTTTCCTTTTCTCCACATCCTCACCAGCACTTTTTCTTTGTTGATTTGTTTAGGATGGCCATTCTGGCTGGTGTGAAATAGTATCTCATTGTGGATTTAATTTGCATTTCTCTGATAGCTAGTGATGCTGAGTATCCTTTCATAAATCTCTGGGCCCTGTGTATGTCTACCTTAGAGAAGTGGCTATACACGTCCTTTGCCCATTTTTGCACCGGATTATTTGTCTTCCTGGAGTGGAGTCATGTGAGTTCTTTGTACATTTTGGAGATGAAACCCTTCTCTGAGGTATCATTGGCAAATATATTTTCCCATACAGTTTGTTGCCTTTTCATTTTGCTAATGTTTTCTTTAGCCATGCAGAAGCTTCTTATTTTGATGAATCCTATTTGTTTATCCTTTCCTTTATGTCCCTTGCTCTAGAGGACATATCGGTGAAAATATTGCTGCATGGAATATCTGAGATTTTCCTGCTTATGTCCTCCTCTAGGACTTTTATAGTGTTGTGACTTATATTTAAGTCTTTTATCCATCTTCAGTTTATTTTTGTGTGTGGTGTAAGTTGGTGGTCAAGTTTCATTTTTTTGCATGTAGCTGCCCAGATACCATTTCCCAAAACCATTTCTGAAGAGGCTATTTTTACTCCATTTTATGCTTCTGGCCCCTTTGTTACATATTAATTGAACATAGAGCATGGGTTTATTTTGAGGCTCTCTATTCTGTTCCATTGATCTATGTGTCTGCTCTTATGCCAGTACCAGACTGTTTTGATTACAGTGGTCTTATAGTTTGATGTCAAGTATTGTGATTCCCTCCTACTTTGTTCTTCTTTCTCAAAATTGCTACAATTATTTGTTGTCTTTTTTTATTCCATATAAATTTTTGAAATGTTTGTTTTATATTTGTGAAATATGTCATAAGTATTTTAATAAAGACTACATTGAATCTATAAATTGTTTGGGTAGTATGGACATTTTGATGATGTTAATTCTTCCAATCCATGAACATGGTATATGCTTCCATTTATTTGTGTCTTCCTTAATTTCTTTATTCACTGTTGTGTAGTTTTTGAGTACAGGTGTTTTACCTCCTTGGTTAAGGTTATTGCTGGGTACTTTATTTTTCTTGTTGCTGTAGTAAATGGGATTTTTTCCCCCTGATTTCTGCTTCTGATATTTCATTGTTGGAGCACAAAAAATGTCTTTGATTTCTGAATATTGACTTTGTATCCTACTGTTTTGCCTAATTCACTTATTAGGTCAAGTAATTTTTTAGTTGAGTCTATAGGGTTTTCTATGTACACTATCATGTCATCTGCAATGACAGTCTTACTTCCTCCTTTCCAATATGGATGTCTTTTATTTCTTTTTCTTGTCTGATCACTGTGGCTAGGACTTCCAATACTACATTGAATAGAACTGGTGAAAGTGGACATCCTTTTCTTCTTCCTGATCTCAGTGGGAGAGCATTTAGTTTTTGCCCGTTCAGTATAATATTGGCTCTAGGTTTTCATATATGGCCTTTATTATGGTGAGGTATGCCCCCTTTATTCACACTTTGCTGAGTGTTTTTATCATAAATGAGTGCTGTACATTATCAAAATTTTTTTCCAATCTATTGACCTGATCATGTAATTTTTTCTTTCCTTTTGTTTATGTGATGTATTATGTTTATTGATTTGTGAATATTGTGCCATCCTTGCATCCCTTGGATGAACCCCATCTGATCATGGTGGATATTTTTAATGTTTTGCCGGATGCGGTTTGCCAATTTTTTCATGGATTTTAGCATCTATGTTCATTTAGCAATATTAGCCTGTAGTTTTCTTTCCTTGTGGTGTCTTTATCTGGTTTTGGTATTACAGTAATGCTGGCTTCATAAAAAGGATTTGGGAGTCTTCCTTTCTAGGATTTTTTTGGAATAGTCTGAGAAGTATATGGGTTAGCTCTTCCTTAAATGTTTTGTAGAATTTTCCTGGGAAACTATTCATCCTGGGGCTTTTGTGTGCCAGGAGTCTTTGGATTACTGCTTCAATTTCATCAGCTGTTATCACTCTGTTCAGGCTTTCTGCTTCTTCTTCACTCAGTTTTGGAAGATTACACTTTTCTAGAAATTTGTCCATTACACCCAGGTTTTCAAATTTCTTGGCATATAGTTTTTCATAGTAATTTCTTACATTCCTTTGTATTTCTGTGGTATCAGTTGTAATTTCTCCTCTTTCATTGCTGATTTTATTCATTTGGGTCCTCTCCCTTTTTTTATTAATGAGTCTGCTTAAAGTCCTGTCGATTTTGTTTATCTTTTCAAAGAACCAGCTCCTTAATTTATTGATCCTTTGAATTATTTTCTAGTCTCTCTGTCATTCAGTTCTGCCCTGATCTTGATTATTTCCTTCCTTCTGCTTGCTCTGGGCTTTATTTGTTGTTGTTTCTCCAGTTCTTATAGATGTAGGGCTAGGTTGCTTGTTTGAAATGTTTCTATCTTTCTTAGGAAAGCCTGTATGCCTATGAACTTTCCTCTCAGGACTGCATTCTCTGTGTCCCATAGGTTTTGGCCTTTTGTATGTTCATTTTCATTGTTTCCAGAAATGTTTTGATTTCTTCTTTGATCTCATTATTGACCCATTCATTGTTTAAAAGCATGCTATTCAGTCTCCATAAGTTTGAATGGTTTTGAGATGTTTCCTTGAGATTGGTTTCTAGTTTTAAGCCATTGCATTCTGAGAAAGTGCTTGATATGATTTTGATTTGTTAAAAGTTGTTGAATCCAGTTTTGTGTCCTATCATGTAGACTATCTTTGAAAATATTCCATGTACATTCAAAAAGAATGTGTATTTTACTTATTTGGGATGAAAGTTTCTACATTTATTGGTTAATTCCATTTGATCTAATGCATCATTCAGTTCCACAAAATCCTTGTTGTCATTTTGTTTGGAAGATCTATCCATAGCTGACAGTGGGGTGTTAAAATCCCCTACTATAAGTGTGTTGCTGTCTATATCTTTCTTAAAGCCCTCCATAATTTTCCTTATATATTTGAATGCTCGTACATTGGGTGCAAATAGGTTACAGTGTTTATGTCTTCTTGACGGATTCTTCCTTTTAGTATTATGAAGTGTCCTTCTGTGTCTCTTTTTATGGCCTTTGTTTTGAAGTCTATTTTTTTCTGATATAAGTATCGCTAACCCAGCTTTTTTTTCCTGTACATTTGCTTGGAATATTTTTTAGCCCTTAACTTTCAGCCTGTGAGGGTCTTTTGTTCTAAGGTAGGTCTCTTGAAGAAGCATATGTGTGGATCCTGTTTTCTGATCCTTTCAGCTACTCTTTATCTTTTAATTGGAGCAAGTAATCAATTTACATTTAAGGTTATTATTGATAGGTACTTATTCATTTTTTCCCTTTGTATTTGTGTTCCTCTCTATCTCTCTCTTTTTGTTCATCTTCTTTAAGCAGTCCCTTCAGTATGTTTGCAATGATGGTTTGGTAGAGGTGTTTTCTTTTAGCCTTCTTTTGTCTGAGAAACTCCTTATTTCACCTTTCATTTTAATTGAGAGCCTTGCTGGATAGAGTAGTCTAGGTTGTAGGCCTTCACTTTTCATTATTCCCAACATTTATTGCCATTCCTTCTGGCTTGTACTGTTTCTGTGGAGAAGTCAACTGCTAGCCTTATCAGGCCTCCCTTTTATGCTACTTCCTGTGTCTCCCTTGCTGACTTTAAGATTCTGTCTTTCTCCTTGATATCTGCCATTTTAATTATAATGTATCTTGGAGTGGGTCTCTTTGGGTTCTTCTTGATTGAGACCCTAGGTGCTTCCTGGACTTGTGTGACTTTCTCTCTCCTCAAAATAGGGAAGGTTTCCATCATTACTTTTACAAACAGGTTTTCTATCCATTCCTCCTTTTCTTCTCCTTCTGGTATGCCTGTTATATGGATATTATTATGTTTCATGTAGTCCTGCATTTCCCTTCACCCCTCTTCATTCTTTTTGAGTCTTTTTCATTTTCTTGCTCTTTCTGGGAGTATTTTTCTACCATGTCCTCCAGCTTGCTAATTCGATCCTCTGCTTCATCTAGCCTGCTTTCGATTCCTTCTACTGTGTTCTTCAATTAAGAAATTATATTCTTCTGTTCCTCTTCATTTTTGTTGACAGTTTCTTTGTCCTTTTTCATGTTGATATAGTTTTCAGTAAGTTCCTTGTGGTTTCCCTGTAGTTTTTTGTAATTCTCACTGAGCTCACTGAGTTCAGTGAGCTTCCTTATAACCATTGTTTTGAACTCAGTACCTGATAGTTGACTTGCCTCTATTTCATTTAGTAGTCTTTCTGAAGATTTCTTCTACCCTTTCCATTGGGAGTTGTTTCTTTGTCTTCCCATTATTTGGCTGCCTGAGCAAAACCACAAAGCCTAGTAAAGAAACCCATGACCACAAAAATAACTCCCCCCTGTAATCCCACTATCAACAGCAAATGAACCAGTATTAACAAGACTGTAAAGAGATTGAGATTATTATAAGGAAGGAGAGAAATAAACTATAGTATAAAATCTAGTGACTCAATATTCACCAACTTGATTGACAAGAAATGAATGTTAAAAAGCTATATAGTAAAGAAAACATTACACATCGTGGAGAAGACCACAGTGGATTTCATCTCAGTAGCCTCTAATATTCACTGCTGTTTTGTTTTTGTTTTTTTTTTCTGGATCCACCTCTGGTGATGTCAGATGTTGACCCTGTCTGATCTTAGTCCAGCCTATTCAAGACTTCCAGAGGTCTACTGTCTGTGGCTGTCTCCTTCAGTTGTCAATCTAGAAACTATGAGCTCAGCAGTCAGGCTTAAACACCATAGGGCAGGGCAGAACCCCCCCCTGGGGTTAGGGCTAATGTTTCCCCTCAGGTTGCTGCTGGGAGGGGAGTGGTCTGTATAAGCTCAATAGCTGCTGCCTTATGGAGGAGGACTCGGCACCAGGATCCCAGAGGCTACTCTCTCAGTTCTCTCCCCAAAGCCTCCATCTTCAGTCTCTCCTCAAGAATCTCTAGTCCACTCTGCCTGCCCCCCTTTGCAGGGATCTACAGTCTGTGGTTGTCACTCTGCACTCAGTAGTCAGGCTTAAGCACCACAGGGCTGGGGCAGAGTCCTTCCTGGGGGAGGGGCTATTGTTTCCTCTCAGTCTCGGGCTGGGAGGGGAGTAGTCTGCCTGAGGAAGATGGCTGTTGCCATATCAGGAATGACTTAGCACCAGGATCCCTGTGGCTATTCTGTCAGTGCTCTCCCCAAAGCCTCCATCTCCCATTTCTCCTCAGGCATCTCCAGCCCTTTCTACCCCTGCCTTTGCCAGAGCCTAGGGTAAGTGGTGCTGCAAATGAAAATTTATGTGTTAGCCCTTTAATCATCTCTTTTGATCTCTAGCCACCCATCTCTGGCAGAGGGCAGTCCTATAGCTTTTCACAGCTGGCTGTTATCTGTGTATTTTGGGGGCTCTGGTGCTGTAGGTGGGGGATCCCTGCTGATGGCTAGACCCTGCTCTTCTCAGGGGGATCCAGTTGGTTGCTTAAATATCACTCTGGCACTGCTGCCTTAGGGTACCCAGCCAGCCTTCTCATGTCCCTGCTGCAGTCCTTACCAGCCTAGTTGTGCAGAACTGATTCTTCTGAATGTCCGAGGTTATAAGGCTTCTCTCTTGCTATTGTTCAGTTGTTTGTGCTGGGTGATTTCCCCACAATTTAGTTGTAATTCCAGATTGGTCCTGGGAGGAGGTCAGTGTGACATCCATTCACTCCTCCACCATCTTGTCATCCAGAATATACATTCTTTTAAAGCACAAGTGGAACATGTTCTGGAGAGACCACATGTTAGGACACAATACCAGTCTCAATAAATTTAAGAAGATAAAAAGCATATCAGGCACCTTCTCTAACCATAACTGTAGGAAATTAGAAATCTTCCACACACAAAAAAATAAAACTGAAAAACACACAAAGTCAAGGAGGTTAAAGAACATGTCCCTAAAGAATGAATTGCTTAAAAATGAGATAATGGAAGAAATCAAAAATTAACCTGAAGCAAATGAAAATGAGAACACAACAACCCAAAATCTTTGGGAAGCAGTGAGCATAGCCCTAAGAGGGAAATTCATAGCATTAGAAGCCTACCTCAGGGAATAAGAAACTGCTCAAACATTCTAATTTTACATTTAAAGAAACTGGAAAAAGCAACAAATAAATCCAAAAATGAGTAAAAGGAAGAAAATAATGAAGATTATGCCCTGGCTTGTGTGGCTCAATGGATTGAGTGCCAGCCTATGAACCAAAGGGTCGTCAGTTCAGTTCCCAGTTGGGGTACATGCCTAGGTTGCAGGCCAGATCCCCAGTACAGGGAGTGTGAGAGGCAACCACATGCTGATTTTTCTCTCCCTCTTTTTCTCCCTCCTTCCCTCTCTCTAAAACTAAATAAATAAAATCTTTTACAAAATAAAATAAAATAAAGATTAGAGCAGACATAAATAAAATAAAATCTTAACAAACAATATAAATATCAGTAAAACCAAGAGCTGATTCTTTGAAAAAATATTTATAGACCTTTAACTAGACTCATCAAGAAAAAAAGAGAGGATTCAAAAACTAAATCAGAAATTAAAGGAGAAATGTAACAACTGACACTAAATAAAATATAAATAATTGTAAGAAAATACTATGAACAACTATATGCCAAAAAATTAGGAAATCAGAAGGAAATGGGTGAAGCCCTAAAAAAATTACAATCATTCAAAACTGAATCAGGAATAATCAGAGAATCTGAATAGACAGATTACAGCTAGTAAAATCAAAGTAGAAATCAAAAAACTCCTAACAAATAAATGTCCTGGACTAGAAGACTTCACAGATGAATCTTATCAAACATTCAAAAAGGAACAAACACCTATTCTTCTCAAATTATTCCAAAAAATTCTAGAGGAAAGAGGGCAGAATTCCAAGCTCATTTAATGAGGCCAGAATTATCCTGAGTCCAAAGCAGATAAACAAACTAAAAAAAGATAGGTCATTATCCCTGCTGAATATCAATGCTAAAGTCCTCAACAAAATATTAGCCAATCAGATGCAGCAATACATTAAAAAGATCATACACCATGATCAAGTGGGATTTATCTAAAATAAATCCACAAGCAATAAACTTGATACACCACATAAACAAAATGAAGGTTAAAAATCACATGTTCATATTATAAGATGCAGAAAAGCACTTGATAAAATCTAGCATATATTCATGATAAAAACTTTCATCAAAGTGGGAATAGAGGGAACATAACTCAATGCAATAAAAGCCATATATGAAAAACCCACAACCCACATCACACTCAAAAGGCAAAAACTAAAAGCATTTATCTTAGGATTGTGAACAGAACAGGGTTGTCCACTTTTACCACTCTAATTTAACATAGTACTGGCAGTTCCATCTACAGTAATCAGAGAACTAGAAAAAATAAATGGTCTCCAAATTGGAAAAGAAGAAATAAAATTGTCATTATTTCCAGATTATATTATATTGTACACAGAAAACTCTAAGGGCTCCAACAAAAAGCTACTACAACTAATAAAAGAATTTGGCAAAGTAGCAGAATACAAAATTAATATCTAGATATCAGTGGCACTTCTATACATCAACAATGAATTATCAGGAAGAGAAACCAAGAAAACAATTCCATTTACTATTGCAACAACAACAAAAAATAAAGTACCTAGGAATAAATTTAACCAAGGAAGTAAAAGATCTATACTCAGAAAACTATAGGACATTGAAGAAAGAAATTGAGGTAGCACCAAGTAAGTGGAACATTTACTGTGTTCAGGGATTGGAAGAATTAGCATCATTACAATGTCCATACAACCCAAAGCAATATATAGATATATATTAGAAGACACAACTTCTATTAAAATACAAATGGCATATTTCACAGATCTGAAACAAATGTTCCAAAAACTTATATAGAATCAAAAAGACCCCAAATAGTCTCAGCAATCTTGTGAAAGGTGATCAACGTTGGAGGTATCACAATATGTGATAGCAAGGTATTCTACAAGGCCATCATAATCAAAACAACCTGGTACTAGCATAAGAATGGGCATATAGATATTTGAAATAGAACAGAGAGCCCAGAAATAAACCCATGCTTTTATTGTCAATCCGTATATGACAAAAGAGGCAAGAACACAAAAGGGAGTAGAGACAGTCTTTTCAATACATGATGCTAGGAAAGTTGGGGCAGGTACATGCAAAAAAGAAAATGAAACTAGACCACTAATTTATACCATACACAAGAATAAATTCAAAACACACAAAAGAGTTAAATGTAAGTTGTAAAACCTTAAAATCCTAGAAGAAAACATAAGCAGTAAAATCTCAGACATCTCTTGGAGCAATATTTTTGCTGGCATGCCTCCTAGGGCAAAGTAAAAAGAAAGGAAAAATAAACAAGGAGACTATATCAAACTAAAAAGCTTATGCACAGCTACAGAAATCATCAAAAATTGAAAACGGAACCCACCGTATGGGAAGGCATATTTGAAAATGATACATCTATCTGATAAGTGTTTAATTTCCAAAATATATAAAGAACTTATACAACTCAACACCAGGAAGACAAGCAATCCAATTTCAAAAAAGGGGAAAGGACCTGAATAGACACTTCTCCAAAGAGGACACACAGATGGCCAAAACACATATAGAAATGCTCAATGTCACTAATCATCAATGAGATACAAATTAAACCACAATAAGATATCACCACACACCTGTCAAAATGGCTATCATCAATATATCAACAAACAACAAATGCTGGCAAGGATGTGGGAAAAAGGGAACCTTAGTACACTTTTGTGGGCATGCAGACTAGTGCAGCCACTGTGCAAAGCAAGATGAAGCTTTCTCAAAAAACTAAAAAAAGAACTGTCTTTTTACCCAATGACACCACTTCTGGGAATATATCCTCAGAATCCCGATACACCAAATACAAAGAATACATGCATTCCTGTGTTCATAGTAGTGTTAACAACAGCCAAGATCTGAAAACAGCCTAAGTGCCCATCAGTAGATGAGTGGATAAAAAGTTGAATTACATTTACAAAATGAATTACTATGGGGCTGTAAAAACAAAGAACTATTGCCTTTTGCAACAGCATAGATGGACCTGGAGAATATTATGCTAAGTAAAATAAGCCAGTCAGAGAAAGACAAATACCATATTATTTCACTTATATGTGGAATCTAATGAACAAAATAAACTCAAAAACAAAATAAAAACATAGGTATTAATACATAAAACAGACTAACAGCTCTCAGGGGTAGGGGCTTGGACTGTATGGAAGAAGGCGAAGGGTTTAGCCAAAGAACATATATGCATGACCCATAAATACAGACAACAGTGTGGTGATAGCCAAAGGAAAGGGGAGCAGGGGCTGAGAGGAAGGGGAGCATATTTGGGGAAAATATAGATATCTGCAGTAGTGTCAAACATGAAAATTTTTAAAAAGTACTTAAAATGGTCTGTAATCCATTTTGAGTTTATTCTTAAATGATGTAAGAAGGTGATTTAGTTCCATTTTTTGCATATTATCTGTCCAATTTTTTCAACACCATTTATTACCTCATTGTATTTTTCTCTGCATTTCTCATATATTTTTATTTTTTAATTTATTTTAATTTTTTTGGCATTTTTTTTACTGATGTTTAAGTACAGTTGTCTCCATTTTTCCACCAACACTTTCCCCTGCCCCGCTCATTCCTTTCCTCCTTTGGCTTTGTTGATGCGTCCTTTAAGGATGTTCCTTGACGACCCTTCCCCTTCTTTCCCCTGTTATCACCATCCCACCTCCCTCTGGTTACTGTCACTTTGTTCTTTATTTCAATGTCTCTGGTTATATTTTGCTTGCTTGTTTGCTTTCTTGATTAGGTTCCACTTATAGGTGAGATCATATGGTATTTGTATTTCACTGCCTGGCTTATTTCACTTAGCATAATGTTCTCCAGTTCCATCCATGCCATAGAGAATGGTCAGAGTTCCTTCCCTCTTTCTGCTGAGCAGCAGCATTCCATTGTGGAAATGTTCCACACTCTTTTGATCCACTCATTTACTGATGGGTACTTAAGTTGCTTCCAGTACTTGGCTATTGTAAATTGTGCTGCTATGAATATTGGAGTGCATAGGTTCTTTTGAATTGGTGTTTCAGGATTCTTAGGTTATGATCCCAGCAAAATTGCTGGGTCAAATAGAAATTGCAGTTCTATTTTTAGTTTTTTGAGGAAAATCCATACTGTTTTCCACAGTGGCTACCATGGTCAGTATTCCCACCAGCAATATACTACGGTTCCCTTTTCTATATAAATTTGCCAGCACTCATTTGTTGATTTGGTTATTATGGCCATTCTGACTGGTGTGAATTGGTATCTCATTGTGGTTTTAATTTTCATCTCTCTGATGTCTAGTGATGCTGAGCATCCGTTCATATTTCTCTGGGCCCTCTGTATGTCCTCTTTGGAGAAGTGTCTGTTCAGGCCCTTTGCCCATTTTTTAATTGGATTGTTCATCTTCCTCAAGTGGAGTCATTTGAGTTCTTTATATATTTGGACATCAAACCCTTTTCCGAGGTATCATTGCCAAACACATTTTCCCACACTGTTGGTTCCCTTTTCATTTAGCTGATGTTTTCTTAAGCTGTGCAGAAGATTTTTAACCTGATGAAGTCCCTCCCATTTGTTTATTCTTTCCTTTATGTCCCTTGTTCTAGGGGACATATCAGAGAAAATATTGCTGTGTGGGCTGCCTGAAATTTTCCTATCTATGTTCTCCTCTAGGACTTTTATGGTGTTATAGCTTATATTTAAGTCTTTTATCCATCTTGAGTTTATTTTTGAGTATGGTGTAAATTGGTGGACAAGTTTCTTTTTTTTGCATGTAGCTATCCAGGTCCCCCAAGCCCATTTGTTGAAGAGGCTGTTTTACTCAATTTTGTGCTTCTGACCCCTTTATCAAATATTAATTGAACTTAGAGACATGGGTTTATTTCTGGGCTCTCTATTCTGTTCCACTGTGTCTGTTATTATACCAATACCAGACTGTTTTGATTACACTGTCTTTGTAACATAGTTTGATGTCAGGTATTGTGATCCCTCCTACTTTGTTCTTCTTTCTCAAAATTGCTACAGCTATTTGGGTCTTTTTAGGATTCCATATAAATTTTTGAAATGTTTGTTCTATACCTGTGAGTTGTATCATTTGTATTTTAATAGGAATTGTGTTAACTCTATAAATTGCTTTGGGTAGTATGGACATTTTGATGATGTTAATTCTTCCAATCCCTGAACACAGTATATTCTTCCATTTATTTGTGTCTTCCTTAATTTCATTCTTCAGTGTTGTATAGTTTTCTGAATACAGGTCTTTTACCTCCTAGATTATGTTTTTTCCTAGGTACTTTATTTTTCTGGTTGCTATAGCAAATGGGATTTCTTTCCTGATTTCTGTTACTAATATTTTGTTGTTGGTGTAGAAAGATGCCTTTGATTTCTGAACATTGACTTTGTATCCCACTGCTTTGCCAAATTCACTTATTAGGTCGAGTAGTTTTTTGGTGGAGTCTATATGGTTTTCTATGTACACTATCATGTCATCTGCAATCAGAGTTTTACTTCCTCCTTTCCAATTGGATGCCTTTTATTTCTTCTTTCTGTCTGATCACTGTGGCTAGGACTTCCAATACTATGTTGAATAGCAGTGGTGAAAGTGAATATCTTTGTCTTATTCCTGATCTTAGTGGGAAAGCTTTTAGTTTTTGCCCATTGAGTATGATGCTGGCTGTAGGTTTCTCATACATGGGCTTTATTATGTTGAGGTATGTCCCCTTTATTCCCATTTTTCTTAGTGTCTATCATACATGGGTGCTGTATCATATCAAATGCTTTTTCCATATCTATTGATATGATCACATGATATTTGTCTTTCCTTTTGTTTATGTGATGTATTATGTTTATTGATTTGCGATTGTTGTACCATTGTTGCATCTCTGGAATGAATCCGACTTGATTATGGTATATGATCTTTTTAATGTATTGTTGAATTCAGTTTGCCAATATTTTGTTGAGGATTTTAGCATCTATGTTCATCAGTGATATTGGCCTGTAGTTTTATTTCTTTGTTGTGTCTTTATCTGGTTTGGGGATTATAATGATGCTGGCCTCATAAAAAGAGTTTGTGAGTCTTCCCTCTTCTTGGATTTTTTGACTAGTCTGAGGAGGACAGTGGTTAGCTCTTCCTTGAATGTTTTGTAAAATTCTCCTGTGAAACCATCCAGTCCAGGCCTTTGCTGTGCCAAGAGTATTTTGATTATTGCTTCAATTTCACCAGCTGTTATTGACCTGTTCAGGGTTTCTGTTTTTTCTTTATTCAGTTTTGGAAGATTACATTTTTCTAAATATTTGTCCTTTTCACCCAGGTTTTCAAATTTCTTGCCATATAGTTTCTCATAGTAATTTCTTAAAACCCTTTGTATCTCTGTGGTATCAGTTGTAATCTCTCCTCTTTCATTTCTGATTTTATTTATTTATGCCCTCTCCCTTTTTTTTCTTGATAAGTTTGGTTAAAAGCTTGTCAATTTTCTTTATCTTTTCAAAGAACCAGCTCCTGGATTTATTGATCCTTTGAATTGTTCTTTTAGTTTCTATGTCATATAATTCTGTTCTAATCTTGGTTATTTCCTTCCTTCTACTTGCTCTAGCTTTGTTTGTTATTTTTTTCCAGTCCTTGTAAATGTAGGGATAGGTTGTTTATTTGAAATGTTTCTATCTTTTACAGGTTGGCATGTATGGCTATGAACTTCTCTCTCAGAACTGCCTTCACTGTGTCCCATAGGTATTGGGCTGTTGTGTATTCATTTTCATTTGTTTCCAGAAACTTTTGATTTCTTCTTTGATCTCATTATTAACTTATTCATTGTTTAATACCATGCTATTCAGCCTTCAGTTTGAATGGTTTTGAGATGTTTCCTTGAGGTTGGTTTCTAGTTTCAAGCCCTTGTGGTCTGAGAAAATGTTTGCTATGTGTTCAATGTTCTTGTAATTTTTGAGGCTTGTTTTTTCTCCTGTCATGTCTGTCTTTGAAAATGTTCCATATGTATTTGAAAAGAATGTGTTTTTTTCATATATATATATGAAATATTAAATCCTTTCGATCTAATTGTTCAGCATTGTTCAGTTCCACAATTCCTTTGTTTATATTTTGTTTGGAAGATCTATCCATTGTTGACTGTGGGGTGTTAAAATCCCCTACTATAATTGTGTTGCTGCCTATATCTTCCTTGAGGTCCTCCAAGATTTGTCTTCTATATTTGGGTGCTCCTATGTTGGGTGCATATATGTTTACAATATTCATGTCTTCTTGATGGATTCTTCCCTAAAGTATTATGAAGTGTTCTTCGATGACTCTTTTTACGCCCTTGTTTTGAAGTCTATTTTGTTTGATATAAATAGACATAATGTCTTATGTCAATTTTTTTTCCTGTCCATTTGCTTGGAGTATTTTTTCCCAACCTTTCACTTTCAATCTGTGTAAGTCTTTGTTCTGAAGTGGGTCTCTTGTAGGCACCATATGTGTGGGTCATATTTTCTTATCCATTCAGCTACCCTATGCCTTTTGATTGGTACATGTAATCCATTTAAATTTAAGGTTATTATTGATACGTACTTATTAATTGACATTTTACCCACTTTGTACCTGTGTTCCTCTCTCTCTCACTCTTTTTTATCATCTTCTTTAAGCAATGCTCCTTTGGTAATGACTTTAAGCAATGTCTTGCAATGCTTCTTTGGTAGAGATGTATTCTTTTAGCCTTCTTTTGTCTGGGAAACTCCTTATTTTACCTTTCATTTAAACTGAGAACCTTACTGGGTAGTCTTGGTTGCAGGCCTTTACTTTTCACTACTTGGAATATTTCTTGCCATTCCTTCTGGTTTGTATGTTTCTGTGGACAAGTCAGCCGATAGCCTTATCAGGGCTTCCTTGTATGTTACCCCCTATTTCTTCCTTGCTGCTTTTAAGATTCTCTCTTTGCTTTTGAGTTTTGCCATTTTAATTATGATTTGTCTTGGAGTGGGTCTCTTTGGGTTTCTCCTGATTGGGTCCCTTTGTGCTTTGTGGACTTGTATGATTTTTGTCTCTCATCAAATTAGGGAATTTTTCCATCATTACTTTTTCAAACAGGTTGTCTATCTTTTTTGCCTCTATTTCTCCCTCCATTATCCTTATTATATGCTTTTTATTATGTTTCATGTTGCCCTGAAGTTCCCTTAACCCCTCTTCATTCTTTTTGAGTCTTTTATCCTTTCCTGCTCTTTCTTGAGATTTTTTTCTACCTTATCTTCCAGCTCTCTGATTCGATCCTCTGTTTCATCTGACCTGCTTTTGATTCCTTCTACTGTGTTCTTCAATTCAGAGATTATATTCTTCATTTCCTCTTGGTTCTTGTTGATAGTTTCTATGTCCTTTTTCATACTGATATGGTTTGCAGTAAGTTCCTCAGTTTCTCTGTAGTTTTTTGGTAATTCTTACTGAGCTCATTGAGTTTCACTATAACCATTGTTTTGAACTCAATATCTGATAGTTGACTTGCCTCTATTTCATTTAATAGTCTTTCTGAGGACCCTCCTTTTCTTTCAATTGAAGGTTGTTTCTTTGTCTTCCCATTATTTGTGAGACTCTTCTTGTTTACTTCTGCTACTTAAGTGGATGTGTTTTGACTCCATGAGTTTGTGGTGTGAACTTCTAATGGTAGGAGACCTGTGAGGTTCAGTGGTACAGTCTCCTTGACCCCCTGAACTGATGTGCCTGCAATGTTCTTTATGCCATTTATGTTGGCTCTCTGGATGTAGTTGGGTTTTGATTTTTGTTGGGTCATTCTTTGGTGGGTCCTTCCTTCCAGCTGGTAGACAAAGGGTCACTCCACCCACCACGTCTTGTATGCTGTTGTGCCAGTTTTATTTGAAATGTTAGGGAACTTTTCAGTTATTATTTTTTTCAAATAATGTCCCATCCCTTGTGCTCTCTCTTTTCCTTTTGGTACCCCTATGCTGTGAAGGTTGTTATGTTTAAAATTGTCCCAGAGGACCCTTAAACTATCCTTATTTTTTAAATTCTCTTTTTATACTGTTTTAATTGGGTGTTTGTGCTACCTTGTCTTTCACATCATTGATTTGTTCCTCTGCTTCATCTAATCTGCTCTTGATGTTTTTCCAGTGTGTTCTTTATTTCAGTTATTGTATTCTTCATTTCTTATTGTTTTTTATGGTTTCTATGTTCTTTTTTATGCTTACTTTTTGTTGAAGTTCTCTCTTAATTCATCTGTTCTTCCCCTAAATTCTTGAGCACCCTTATAACCAGTGTTTTGAACACTGTATGTGGTAGATTGCTCACCTCCATTTTATTTAGTGTTTTTTCTGGAGTCAAGAGTAAATAATTAATATAAAGTGCTCGGCACAGGGTCTGAAAGGAAGAGTTAAATAAATATTTAAATAGTAACTATTTCTATTATGGAATAAATAGAACGATGAACTTCAATGAAGTTAAATTAGGAAAGGTTTTATGGAGAAAATAAAAGTGCAATAGCAATTTAAACTAGGATTGGAGCTTGGTGAAATAGAAAAAAGTGAAGTTTTTTCCTCTGTTCTCAGCCTCCCATAAGCAGAGAGATATCAGTCTTTGAATGTAGATGACCAATCTATCTGTCTCCATGGGCTTTCAGATTTTTAAACACCTTGTGGAACAGTGATATAGTAGAATGTCATAGCAGAGACTGTGGGAAAATTACTTATAGGTCACATGGGTAATACCAGCTTTAAAACAAATTTTATTTTAGAATGAAGAGTAGCTTCAGTATAAATCCATTAAAAATTGAGTATGCTATAATGTTCAGCTATTCTTAGTGTGTATAACTTCTTAAAAGCTTAAGTCTAATAACTTGGCTTGCTCCCCATAGATCTGCTGCTTCTGACATGAATGACCTCTCCAAGACTCTACAGATTATTGGAAACAGGAAGATTGAAATTCTTGGAAGTTTTCTATTGATTGGTTAAGTAAAGCATCTGCTAAATGGATATCTAATTTGATAGGTATACATTTAATGGAATTAATAAGTGAACTGATTAGGCAAAATGTTAGAAGTAACAAAAATGTTCTAATTGATTGGCGACCTTTAACAGACCCCAAAGAGTAAGAAGACTGAGAGCGAAATTACTGGATACTGTTAGTGATTGTGGCAACATTGCTTTTGACATCTGCCTCATCCACTGTGGATCTGCGGGGTACAGCCACAGTGCCACACTAGTTCCAAAAGAATGTAAATCAGGATGCATTTCTATCCATGTATGGCATGCAATTTCAATTAAGACTGAAGGATTGTGGCAGTTCCACCCTGTGCTTCGGTGACACAAACTCAACGTGTGGGTTTCTGTGGTTAGTGAAATGAAGCCAGGTCATCACAGGCCAAGTTTTCTTGCCTGTTGTTCTTGGTGGGAATGCTGACCATGTGGTGGGAGGTGTTGGTCTGGGGAAAGTCCGTAACCACCCTTAGAAGAACACTCCTCAGAAATAGATGGTGAAATAAGATACTTGATTGGAAAGTGAAGAAAGAAATTAAAATTCACTCTGTGCCAGTCACTTTACCTACATTGTTTTATTTAATTGTTGTAGCAATTCTGGAAGATAAGAACTACTACGCACATTTTACAAATAAGAAACCTATTGGCAGAGCTAAAATTTGAACTCAGGTTTAACTGACTCCAAAATCTACATGTCCATGATATTTCCACCTCACAGGGTTGCCTTGAGAAAATGAAATATAGTTCAATTTCACTAAGACATTAGGCCTTATATATTGGACTAGAATGGGTCAGTGCTGCAAATTTGTATCCAGATCATGAAGTATGTGAATTACAGAGCATCACATTAAGAGGTTTGAACCTTATTCCATAGGCAAAGGGCAGTTAAAGGAGTTTATAGAGGGGGGTAGTATGCACCATAATCAGAATTTTCCTTCATATTCATAGAGTGTAATTCAATATCAAAAAGAGTAAGGAGAAACCAAATGAAAAAGCAAATAGAAAGAAGGAAAAAAGTCTAAGTTAGTAATAAAGATTTGAACCAGGATGTAAATAAAAAAAACTGGGAGAAAAAGTGTGTGGGGGATGTTTTCCAAAAATGACTATAACAATATTTCCCATCCCACGTGCTCTTCTGGAAACTCGTCGCTCCCCATTCAGAAGTAGAGTCTGTGACCCCTCCTTATAACACTGCGCAGGGCTTTGTGACTGTCTCTACAAATACAGTATGAGAGAAGTGTCACTATGTGACTTCCAAGCTCGATCATAAAAAGTGACATTGTTCCTACCTGGTTCTCTTTTCCTGAGGATGTTTGTGCTTGGAAGAAAGATTAGGTCATGTAGAGAGGTCTCTCTGGAGAGAGGCTAAGGCCTTGAAACAGCAGCTCCAACTGAGCTTTCTGCCAACACCGACCACCAACTTACGGCCATGTGAGTGAGTCTTAACAGTAGGTCCTTCAGCCCTCAGTTGAGCTACCCCAGGTGACAGCACATGAAGCACAGGTAAGCCTTCCAGACGGAGCCCTGCCCAAACTGCAAATTTGTGGTCAAAATAAATGATTATTGCTTTAAGTTACTAAGTTTTGGGGAAATTTTGATGTGCAAAACAAAAGGAGCCAATGGAAAAACATTCACTAGTGCATGAATCGACAGGCATACTGACGCATCCTGGCCAAATGGTCACAATGGTCAACTTTCTTTGTTTGATGGCATTTCCATTGTTGTGCGAGGTGATGAATTTAGAGCTGGGAAATGTTTGTGCACTTACTTATAACCAAATAACAAATTCTTATCATAGCATTTCTATGGAATGCTCTCTAATGGATAGAGGTGAAGATGCAGAAAGTTATTCTCAATGATGAACTATCCCATGGAGAACAAGTGTGCATTTTAAGCAAAATGTTAGAGCTTTTACATTCCTTTTCTAAGTTAATCCTTTAAAAACTCTTAGAGTCTTACTCGCATTTTAAAGGATCAAAAGATGGTGTAGAAAATTATTTTTTTTAATCTCACACCAGTGAGTGGTAGTGGCAAAATTCAAACTCAAGTCTGATTTTAGTGCTCAGCCCCTTTCCATTACAACATCTTCCATATTTGTCAAAGATATGGAAGATGTTGTTCTTTTGGTTTTTGCACACATGTGGTATTAATGGTTTTTGAGTTTGTTTGAAGTGGATTCTTTTTATTTTCAACAGCAGACTATTTACCTCTTGGTGACTATTTTAAAAAGGATTGGCATTCTTGAAGCATAGACAATCTAATAGTGCTCAAAGCAGATGGTCTATAATTATGCTGTGAGACATGGGGAGTCAAAATTAAAAGAAAATTTTGTCACAGTTATAAAGAGCTATGGTGAATACACATGCACACACACACACACATATATCTATATATATAGATAGATATACACACACACACACACACACACACAGTCATATGTCATAAATAGAAGTGGTTTTTTCTTCTTTATTTAATTGACGATTATCCATATTAAAGGTGAGCATTAAATAAAAGCTGACATTTTGTCCAATGCATGTATTGTAAGTTGAAGTGCAGAACAGTGTTGTACAGAACAGCATTTTGAAAAACTTGCAAGTTTCTGCCCTGATCAGTCTGCCTTGGGATTCAGTAAGAAGCTTGTGATTGTTTGAGTAGAAAGAGTTGCCTCAATCATTTCTCAGGGTGAGAAGTTGTACAGAAGCTAAAGGTGAAAGTCTCCCTCTGAGTGTCAGAGGGTTCAATGATTTGAAGAAGTGGGCATCCAGGTTCATCCCTCTACCCTGGCACTGCCGCTACCCTCAGTGACCTTGATCAGGTCAATAACCCCTCATTTTTATTATTGGTTCCTAGGGGAAAAACTACACATTTCCAGCCCTGTCAAAAACAAATCAGTTCTTCAGAGAAAGCTACCCAATTTTGTGCAAACCCAAAGCCCTTTATTATAAACAACCCCCTCTTTTTCCCCTGACAGCAATGCATTTCTATCCTCAGTATGCCATTTCCCAAACCTTTGACATTTCTCTGTACCTCATCATTGCCTTCATCAGGGATCTTGCCAATTTGTCAGTTTTAATCTGTCTGAAAACCTGCATATGCCAGCATGAACGTTTTTATTTCATATATGTTGATAAAAAGATTTCACACATTGATTTTTTTGTAGCTGTGATTTCACATAAGTGAAGCCAACGATGAGAGATTGGTCTGTGGGATAATGTATGCTCAACTGGATTAATACAAATCAATGGCATTGGCAAGTTTCGGAGGAGGCTCAGGGGGTAGGGTCTGGACAGCAAAAGCTGCCAAAACAAGACAGATGGTCAGAAGCTGACACTCTTACCTCTTTATCTTAATAGGCTCATTAGCAGATTTCTCTCCTTTGGGTCTCATTTGAGTTTCTTGGCTTTAAATGGCACCCCATAGATTGCCCATCATCCTGGAAAACAACTGACATTCTCCTCTTACAACCTGGCATGAAGAATGTTCTAGTGCTCAGGGTCTGTTTAGCAGCCTGGAAGGGTAGGTCTGATGTAAATGGGTGCTGGTTACCTACTAGAACCATTGGGATCCAAAGAGGTATTATATTCATGTTAAGAACCAACTTTTGTAAAAACTACCAATTATTGAATGTCAAGTTCTGTAATAGGCACATTATTTTATTTAATTTTCACAAGAACTCTAAGAGGTAGATCATGTTATTTTTGTTGTTGCTTTTGTCATCCTTATGTTATTTTATAAGTGAGAAACTGGGGATGAAGCAATCTGTCCCAAGGAGCACAGCTGATGAGTGGCAAAGGCAGAATTTGACTCTGGATCTATAGGGCTCCAAAACTCTGAGGTTGTAACCCCACATTCTCCTCTCCACTGGTCTCCCAGGCAAGGTCAGATGACTGAGCCTGCAGGCAGCTTTTGAGGTCCTGAACTGGCTCCTACACAACCTTCCCTCCTTCCTCCCTGCCTTCCTCTTGTCATTCCTTCCTTTCAGCTTCAAACATTCTTAACTGTCTCTTTCCTCCTTTTTGACACAAAGCACTGCCCTCCAGCTCTCCCCACTCTAAGGCTGCCAGTGTAGCAGGGAGTAGTCTCCTTGGCTCCTCTCTTTCCTATTCTTTCTCCAGATGACCACCAGCACAGGAAAACCACTGAAGACCAAGGTCTCAGAAATCCTTCAGGACTTTTGTGGTTATTGCTCCAGCAAATAAAAGTCCTGACATCTTTTTTTTTTAATTGATTTCCTTTCTAGATATCTTTTGAGTTCTCTCTTACTTGCCTTGGTTACTTAAATTAGAGCTGAGAGATTTGTCATCAAAGATATTCTAAGTGAGAGATTCTTAGGCCTGGTCTAAGCCTGACTTATAACCTGTACCCCAAATATGAGTTACTGCTGCATTTTTTATTCCTTTGCTCCTCATCAATTTCTCTGGTTGAGAAGACATGACTGTCTTCCATCCTGGCCCCCAAGGTCATCTACAGGCCCTCAACTTCCACTTAGCAGGTGTTGCCCTGTATGCAGGGCAATCTCTTTGGCCCCAACTGAGAGTGTCCTGTCCTCTCTGAGTGTCCTGGCAGTTTGCCATCAGGATGCTCGCCAGCTGTATCCCAGCATGGCCCCTGCCTTCTCTTTGTCCTATCTTTGGTTACCTGTGGGCTCCAACCATGTCTTTTCATCCTATTCAGCCTCTGAGCTTTGCCACATAGTCTCACAGTCACTCTTCCTACTTCTTTAAAAAGAAAATGCTTCTCTATGTTGAGTTTTTGACATTGCTTTCCTGGTTATCCACACTCCGTGGTTTCTACTATCTTCTTTTTCTACCGTTGCCTAAGATGCAAAGTTGCTGCTTAGACCTTGTCTTCTGCTATTCACTTTTCTTTTAACTGCCCTCCAGAGTTTGTCCAGACTCATGGTTTCAGTTACTGTTGTAATAATGATTCAGAAACTTCCATACCTAGATACACTCTCCTTAATTCCAAATCAGGAATTTCCACCTGATGTTTCTACCATCACCTCTAATTTATCCTGCCTAAACCTCCCATTTTGGTCAGTATCATCTCTATTCTTCCAGGATCATTGGCTTCAACTTGAATATTTTCTCTCCCATCAAATTCATTTATTCATTCGTGTATTCATTCATCCACTCATTTATTCATTCACTCATTCATTAAACATTTGCTAAACGCCTGTTCTGTGTCACGGTCTGGGTGAAGCACTAGATACAAAAATGAGTGGCATATCCTGAATACAACATTGAAGATCCTCCATTCATCAAAGACATCTCCATTGCAACCTTTTTCTCATGGTTTCCAGGAACACTAAGTGTTTCAGTCAAACTGATGTCTTGCACATCATACTAACATGTTTTTTATTCCCTCCATGACTTCGTTCTTCCTGTTCTTCCTGCCTGGAATAATCACCCCAATATTTTTGCCATCTAAAACAAATATTTCCTTCAAGTCACACATATTTTAAAGGTATTTACATGATGCTATTTCCCTTCAGTGAATTCCTATAGAACTTTGATTCAGTGCTCCCTCCTTCCTGCTGTGACAATCGGAAGTAGGAAGGTTAGCAGAGAATGTCGTAATAGAAAAATCTTGGAGTCTTTTAGTGAACTCGTCATAAGCCAGGGAATAGTTTCTCATCAAAGCCGAGGTTAATTTCTTCCTTTACTCAACCACTTATTCATTCATTTCTGGAAAAAGGCATAAGCTTTCAGAGGTCAGGGCCTAATGCTGCTGCTTACATGCTAGGCTGACCTGGCCTTGCTGGCCTGCAGCCTGGTGGCTCTTGCTGACAGAGGTCTAGCCTGGCTGAAGAGACAGCTGGGCATGTAACCTCTTCACAAAAAGGGAGCTCTCTCATGCCAGACACCCTTATGCCCATCCAACTTCATGATAGACTTTTTCCAGAGGGTATATCCAAACAAAGTAACAAATAACCTCAATATTATCACAGGTAATATCCATTAAAGTTTTAAGGAAAAAGAAATGTCAACCAGAACCACCTTTTCTTCAACATCTCCTCAGTGGGCAATCATGAGAAAGTCCTAAGGTTGAGCTCCGTGTGTTCTGGCATTTGCCCAGGGCCCCACCCATGAGAGGTTCTACCATTGTAGGTAGAGTCCTTGTCCCATTGCAGGGCTAGGGTGTGGGAGCCTACTTTCAACCAACAGCCTGCTTCTAGCTTCGGACAACTGTCCCAGGTGTTGAATGACTGCATTCTGAGAAACACCTCAGCCCACAGTTTTCTGGGACAGACTATGAATCCACCAAATCACAGTTGCCACAGGAACCAGGGGCTAGCTCTCTCTGTGCATGACACTACACTCACCCTCAAAGCTGCAGGCTGCCCCAGGCAGAACTCTCTGTGGACTTCACCTAAAATGTGAGACACAACTTGGAGGGACTTGCGATGGCCAGAAGCATTTGTTCTACATGGGGTTTCAGGGACATCAGCTATATAAATGGGGTAGCTCATCCCAAGGATATCGATTCAGTAGCTATAAGAGCAATGGCTCTACCCTCTGGGTCAACACCAAAGACCCTTGTGACCACACTCTGTTGCACATCTCCATTTCCCTGGGCATGTGGAGTAAGAGGGAATGAGGAGAAGGGAAGCAATATCCATTAGGGACTCAAAGATCAGGGTTGTGAGCCTGATAGTATTTGACTCCCAATGTGAGCTTGTGAAGTCAATGATTCTTCCCAGACTTCAGTATATCTATGTGTAAAATGGTATTGACTTTATATTATAAGACATTCAACGGTCTAGAGAAACCACTGGGAAGAGGGTTCTCACAGAAGTTTGGGGCAGGGCTGGTTTCTGCTTCAGATGTAGCTTTTTCTGCAGTGAGTGTTCACCACTGTGTCCCCCCGACCTGGCAGAATAAATGGCATATAGCGGGCCCTCTATATGTACCAAATGAAAAAAATAAATTAATTGAGGGATCTGCAGTCATTCATTTTCTCAAGGGTCATGTGTGATATTTTCAGAGCTAAGAGAATAGTTATGCATCTTTTCTGCTTCCCTGCTCCCTTCCCAGTGCTCAATTTATAAACATCTCAGCTTAGACGTAAGCTGAGGGACCCATGCACCCAGCCTGCTGTGTAATGGGAGTTATATGCAGTTGTTTTGGGAAACTGGTTATTCAGAGAAACTCGTAACATCATCCTTGCCCTGAGGTTTTGGGTATGGATCATTGTGGAAGAGGACTCAGAAGTTGGGGTCAGAATTCTGAGGTTTATTAGCCTCCTATAAAAGCTCTGTGCTTTACTGAAGCTCAGACCTGGAATTGCTTACTTCAGACCTGTCTCAGGAGGCCTGGGAATAGGAGGATGTGGTTAGGATAGATGGAAGAATTCTAAGCATGTTGACTAGAGCTATAACCTCCAGCTGTCCAGTGGTGTGCCTTTTGCCAGCCTTTCCATGCCTTAAAACACAACTAATGACAGAGAGTACCCCAATCCCATCTGTACATGACCAAATAACAGGGTACCTGCTTCTCCCATGCAGCTGATGCTGGATGTGAAAGGGAAAGGCCCTTTTGATGGCTACTATCCTCCCCCTAGACAGTCCCTCCAAAGTTCTACCTGAAACGTCAAGGACTCTAACTGAATCAGAACCAGAGCTCTTGCCTTGACATAAAGTTTTCTGTTTGTCACCAAAAGGTAGAAAAATAATGATGTTTTCCTTGTGGATGAATTTAACTATTTTCTGTCATTCCCATACCCATTCTTCTATGCTCTGCTCTGAGTTCTGTGCCAGCTACCTTCTTAATGAATTCTGCATATAAGGAATCAGAAGTGGGAATTCATAAATTAGAAGTGGAAAAAAGTTATTATTCCTCCTTCCTCTATTTTTTTTCTTTTTGCTCCTGTCAGCAACTGTGGAAGTAGCTACATTGCTGTGAGAATCCCAGCATATGTGACAGTAATCATTCCTTGATGTTTCTAGTAGTGACCATGTAGTTTTCTCTCTATGAGGTCAGCATCTATTGAGTGGTCCACCCCAGGGCTCCAGTAGCCGCTAAGTGCCACCCTCTTCCATGGCAGCTGCCCTGTGCATAACACCTTCACTAACCAGCTCACTAGTCAGTGTGTTCTGCAATCTGGGGACACCAGCTCCTTCCTTTTTATTCTCTGGCCCTATTTTCTACCTGTAGTAAATAATTTCTGTATTGCTTCTTCCTTTTCACCTCTCTAAGACTTTTATAACTAGTTCCATGTGTTAAATTCCTTTTCTTTGGTTTTATTTTTGTACACAAAAATTAAGGAAGGTAGCTACTTATAGGTAGAAATTGATTTTTCCCTTTATCCAAAAAGATATTGGAAGAAGTAAAATAAGAAATAAAATTAATAAACAAATACATTATTTCCCATTACAGTTAACTAAGTAAGTACTGCCTTGTTGATCATAAAATTAGATCACTGTTTTAGTATTATTTTTCTTGGGTAACAACATACTTCCATATATGATAAGCTATCTCCAATGGAACTGAATTTATGAATATCATCTTAAATTAATCCTGAATATTTCTCATTTGAACTCATTGTATTTTCTAAACCATTAGATACATCTTGTTGCCATAATGTAGCAAATTAAATGTGATACTTCCACATTTAAATAATAATTAGTAATAATAATGTCTTCTTCTCTGGTCCATTGTGGGTGTATAGCATGATTTAGATTTAAGTGAAGCAAACTTGACAAATGAATGACTCCTTCACCCCTGCTAGCAAATGTTTGTATGAATGACATCATCAAGAAACCATATAAAAGAGTTGTGATCTAAACATAAATCTGCAGCTGATGAATGATAATCTGCCCACCCAACCATCCAGCACAGACAAAGCTATTGAGTTATTGAAAGCGATATTCATCTATAATCATTGACATTGCAATATATTTACAATATATTTGAGTAAAAAAAAGATTTGCTCAGTATAACTGTATTTTTCTGTTTAAAAAAATATTTGTATAGAAAAATCACTGGAAGAAAAGGTAGAGATAACAGTGATTAAACCCTGTTACTGAGATCATGTGTGGCTTTTAATTTTCCTCTTCTCTAAGTTGATTTTTAAAAATTTTCTACAATAAAGGCATATTAATTTTATTTAAAGAAACAATTTTAAGTTATTTAAAATATAAATAGGTGATTTGCACAGCGTGGGCAACTGGCCGGAAGGACTGTGTGGGAACGGTAGGGGAGGCAAGTTGGACTTGGGAAGTAAGTCTCTGTGACCCACTTCTTCCAGATTGCCAGGTGGGGTCAAGCCGTTTAGGAATAAGGCTTTGAATGACCTTTAAGGCTCTCTCCAATGCAGGATTCCAAGATCAAACCTAAGAATCTATTCAAAGAAAATTTATTGTTGATCGTCCTGGGCCAAGACCTACACCAGGTCTTAGAGACACATAGATGAAGGTCTAGTACTTGCCCTCCAGGAGCCTGCTTTTTTGTCAAGGGATTGGTTTTGGCTTTGGAGTGGAAAGATTTCTCTTTAAATGCTGCTTCTGCCCCTCACTAGCTGTGTCCCTTGGGAAAAATTCTTCTCTTGAGTTTTAGATTTTTTTTATCTTTAAAAAGAAGGTAATGATTCTTTTCTTTCTTATTTGGAGGATTAAATAGAATGATAAAATAATCCAAAAGAAAGGGAGGGAGGGAGGCAGAGAGAAAGTCCTGTTTTGTAGGACAGTTTAGGCTTTCCAGGGATGTGAACAATTGGTAGGAATGAAGAAGAAAATAGCATAAAATAATCCTTACCTAAGGACGGGTAGCCAAACTTTAAGAGTGAAGTATTGGATCAACAAGTGGGCTAAAACTTAATTACAAAGAGATTTCATTTTTTTCCTAGTAATTCCTCATGGTCTTTTCCCTTTGTGAGTACATAGGACTTTATCACAAACAGGTTTTCTATATAATCTTGGATGTGGTCACTGAAAGACAAAGAATCTCCTTGGTGTTCATTTCCCCAAAAACTTGATGAATGGGAAATCAGGGTGCCACTGAGGATGCCTCGTAGACACAGAGTGAACAACATTGGGGGGGCCAAGGGAGAGTAGGGAAGGGGGAGATTACTCAGCCATGGTAAATTATTTCTACCTTATAGAAAAAACTGGAGTTTCTACACCTTTGTAAGACAAAAATGTGAAAATATAGTAAGTTTATATAAATAGCTTTTGTGCGTATCTCAGTTTATGTTCTGATGGCTACAATGGAGGAACCAGTCCTATTCACATTCCCAGCCTCTTTAACCAAATGCTCTGCAGAAGAGGGAAATGTAATGATCTTAAGAAATATCAAACACCAACCAACATCCCAGTATGCAGCTAGACATTATTTTTTTCTTTAGAGTTTACCCCCTCAAGCACCATGAAATCAAGAGCAATGTCCATCTCCACATGTAGGACTTTCAGTGAGCATCGTTCTTGAGGACTTGTTACTTGGAGGACTCACCAACATTCCTCTCTCACCAAAATTATTCCATTATTTCTGATTATGTGGTACAATTATCAACCAGCCATAGTAAATCAAAATAATTGACTAAATAGATTTGTTATCATAATGAATAATTATTTACTAGTAAATGAATCTGCCTAATTTGTTTAAATGTCAATCATAGATAAAACATCATGTTCTCATCATTGTAAGATACTGATATGAACAAGACGTAAAGTCAAATAAAGGTCATGACTTCAGCATGGGATGGAAGACAAATTAACCTAAAGACAAAGCAGTCAATCCAGCACTGTGAGAGGTGCAATAATGATAATGACAGTATGATTGCCCTGACCTCAAGAAGTGTTGACTCAAACTGAAGAGTCAAGATACAATGGCACTTAAGACATAATAAGGACACTGTATGTTCAAAATAAAAAGATATAGAATAATCCAGTCTTTCCAGGTAGAAGAACTCAGATTAAAAATAAACTCATTCATTAAATCAGAAAAAATATGTAACCAACTATTAAAACATGTCATAAAATATCAAATTAATGGCAATCAATATTTTGATATATCTCCTGAATCATTTTTGTATAAATAATAAAAATTTTAAATAAAACAAGATCACATTATAAAACTTTTAACATTAATTATATTCAACAATATACACTGAAGAAAACTTAAAATATTGTTAGCAAGTTTCAGATGACACAAAGCTAGGGAGAAAAGCCATTGACAAAAGAATCACAATCTAGAAAGATCTCACCAGTAGAGAAGTAACAAGATTAAATTTAACAGTTACTTTTAAAATCCTTAACTTAGGTTGAAAGCCTTTAGGTCTTGATGAACTACAAGTGCAGTATGCACCAAAAGTGTCACTGGCTGACAGGATGCTCCTGCACCCCCAGCTGGCCCAACTAAACCATGCTCTTAGTAGTAGAAAATGTCTCAAACTAGGTCGTGCTCGTCTGACCATATCTTTGAGTTCTATACTGAATTTTAGGACCAAGGTTGGTTAAGAGGACAATAAGCAAGATGAAAATTATGTCATGTGTCCCAATTGCAGGAGCTAGAGGTGTTTAGCTGGAAAAGAGGAGATGTTAAGGCTCTGGGTGTGCATGTGTGTCTGAAAATTCTTAGCAACACACATACACATAGATAGCTGTCCTGTGAAAGAAAAATTGATGTATTCTGTGCAACTTTAGAAGGCAGAAATAGTTGGACAACTCTTTGATCGTTCTCAGGCCACCTGAGGAGGAGGAACTGTATAAGAATCTAGCTGTCCAACAATGGAACAGACTGTTTCTGTAGTGGCAAGTTCCCCTTTCATTGAAAACACATGAGAAGAGGTAGAAGAAGGAATATTAGAGAGAAATTCCTGCCATTGGACTTGAGGAATCCTGTGGTCCCTTCCAACTCTCACATTATCAGATAAAGTGAAAGAATATTACTGAATTAAATAAATAACCTTTACTCTTGATTTTTGTATTTGCATATATGCGTATGTGTGAGTATATGGTGCATAAAATTATCTAGATTTAAAAATACTCATACCTTGGACATTTTATCTTAAAATACACTATCTTGAGCTTAAATCTTTTTTAAAAATCCTGCTTATTTCTCCATGACGTAGTGAAGAAAGACAAAGTTTAAATTCCAACTGCACCTCTTATGAGTAATATGACCTTGAGATATACAGTTAAATCTTTAAGTATTACTATCCCAGCTGTACAAATGAAGACATTACCTAAAGACAAAGGAGTAATGAGAAGATTAAATGAGGTGCCACTGTACTGCCATATTAGGTGCTTCGTACATAGCAGTTGTTCTTCTGGGGCTGCTGTTGCTATTGTCATGGTTTACCACACCTTCCTCAGCCCCCCTCCTTTTCTCTTCTCCTCCGTGTCTCTTCCTGCTCTCTAACCTTGTCCTTCGAGCACTGTCAGCTTATCTCTGCATCCGCATACACCAGTCTCATCCCTCCTATGACTCTGTGAGTGGTGTTCAAGGAAGATTAAACAGGGGGGTGGGGTGGGTGGAGGTGAAAGAGGGCATAGGAGGAAGATGGTGATGGAAAAAAAATAAAATAAGATTAAACTGGCAGGAGTGTGCAAGGTGTGGAATCCAAACAAATGGTATGAGAAAGAGAAACAAGTAAAATGAGAATTCAGAAAACCAGAACAGGCCAGCTCTTTTTCTTCCTCCAATTGCTTACTTTCCCTCCTTCATCAAAAATAATAAGAATGGGAAGGAAGACCAGTGGGGAAAATCATACTGGCAAAAGATCATGAGTGGAAATGTTGGAAAAGGCAGGATCTTGCCCTGAAAAGGTTGAGAAGGAAAAGAGATGTGAATGACAAATACCCAGGCCCAGAAGAGGTATGATGAAAAGAGATGATGTTAGGAAAACAATAAACATGTCTCCGGTAACTTGAAGTTTCTGGGCCTTGGTGAGCTTTACCTAAGCTTCAGCTAAATAAAACTATAAATAGCGGAAAATAAAGCCAGTGGATAGGAAATGATGTAATAGACTACATTGATTCTCTGAGAGAGATAAGGGACCTTCTTAAAAGCACAACATTTTATGTGATCATTTGCCAGGATTCCTCCGGATAAGTGAGTTCTTCTGGGGGACCTAAGTGAATTGGCTAATCTTACTGTTTTGTTAAAGTGCACCCAGCATTATGCTAGAAACCAGCTAGCTTTCCTGAGCAGGCGAGGTGGGGGAAGAACGTTGGTACCCACTCCCCTTGCCTGTCTCCTGAGGGCCTTCATTAGCTGAGTCCAACTGAAGAGCCAAGGTCTATGCTTGCCTCTCTAATCCATCGCCTTTCTCATCAGCTCCCTCGTTTGAAAGAATTAAACCATTCTTACCTCCCAACTCTCAAAAGGTGGAGTTAATCTGCAGGCCACCCAGGCATTTACCCAACGGTAACCTCCCACTAACATCCCTCACTTAACCCTGATTGTCTACCCTTAGCTTCATGAACTTGCCTCTTCCAGCCCTGCCCTCAGTGCTAGGAGCTTCAGTTAGGTCTCAGCCCACAGTGATCCTCTCCTCTCTCTCAGTATTGTCTTCACCAGTTGCTGTTTAGTGGGTTTTCAGTTTGTTAAAGGACCCAGTTGCAAAAGCCCAAACTCAGAATGGCCAGGTGTGAAGCCTGAGAACCTGCGCTTCATAAGCTCACAGCTCATGCTGATACACGACATTGTTGGAGAACCACTGGATGTGATGTGACTGCGTTGGGTGTTATTTTTTCATCAGTTGTGCCTAGCCTCCAACACGATCTCCTTTTAGACTGGGACCATCATTATTTCTCTTGCTTTTTCTTTCCCTAGCACAAGAAGTGCTAAAAAAAATGCCTGTAGATAATGCTATAATAATTGGGGTTTTCTCAATTTTATAGGATGAAAGGTTGAAAACATGCTGGTTTTACATGACTTCATCTTAGTCAAGTCACAAAGCCTACCAGCCATTAATCACTCAGCCCTTGAGGATTTACCCCGAAGATGGGAATTTTGAGAACTCCCCACCAGCACACCTTCCACAGGCTGTCCATATGCCCCACGTCGAATACTACATTGTCAGTGCTCTCTCACTGCCAATGTCAACAGACTCCTGACACCCTTGAAGTCACCTCATTGAAACAAGTTCTTGGGTACAAAATTACCACATGAAAAAAGTTCTAACCTAAGTCCCCCATTCTATTCTAACACTCTGTCTCCTGAGAGAAATCTGGAGCAGAGGATCTATATAAAGACACAGAAGCACGTGAGAAGATGCCTTTGGTTGGAAACATACCGGATGCATCTAGTGATGTAACTAAAGCAGTTGATCATATAAACTCAAAAGGAAAGAGAACACAGTGTGTTGGAAAATAGTAAATTCATATTCATATACATCTTCATTTAGTGGATGGGAGTTAAGTGACCTTAAGATAAATAGACATGTGTCATAAGAGTCTCAAAGCCTGAGCTGACAATACGAGCATGATTTTTTGGTGAGAACATGAAATGATTGATTATGTAGAAAGTTTTTTTCTGGTTCAAGGAACATGTAGAACTGTGACTCACACTTTCACTCAGGCTATGTCCCCACTGTAAATAAGAACAATTCCAGACAAGTCCATCTGTATCCAAGAGAGAGCAAAGCTACAAAAATGTCCAGGCATCTTTTTTTTCCCCCTTTCCTGATATTTAATTATTATTTTCAGCAGGCAGAGGAGCAGTTGGTTATTTGCTATTAAAATAGTTTCAATATGCAAATTCTCACCAGTTGACTCAAAAGCTCACTTCTAGAATCCAAGTGAACTGCTGTCCGTGAAATCTACCAGTTCTAAATCCTGCCCACATTTTAAGGCTCACCTGAAGCTCTACTTCCCCTTCTGCAGACACTTTTTTCCGCTTCTGTCCCTGTCTAAATTCCACTTGTGTTTTAAGGTTCAGTTCAGGTAATGTCTCCTTCACTTTGTTCAGCAACTTATCTACAAATTAATCACCTCATTCTTTCAAATTCCACAGCACTGAGTCAACTACACAGGTTAGCTTTTTTATTTCTAGGTGTCTATATTTTTTCTCTTTAAATTTAGCACAAATGTATCTGGATTTTTACATCAAATAGATATCCCTTCCCAAGTTAGTAGTTTTGTGACTGTGAGAAACTGTACCTCAGTTTCTCCTCTGTAAAACAGGGATTATAATAGAAGGCTTCCAGGGAAAGCTGAGCCAGGCTGCCTGGCCCGGCACCACGGCAGCACGGCCTCATGCTCTGGGCCCAGACTTAATTTGTGAACTTCCTGGGACCCTCTCAAAGTTCATAATGAAAGAAAACCTTTCCACACATACATAACACACATGCACAAAAACACATCTGTATATAATATAGTTATCCATATACATCTTTCTACTTTTTAAAATTAAATGTTTTAAATGCAATGTAAGTCATCAAAAAATAAAAAAATAAAGCTGCCTATCTCCTGAGGATGTGGGCCTACCACTTTGGTCAATTCCTGCACCTGCTGAAAGTGCCACCCAGGCAGCTTTGGGAGCTAAAGTCCTGGAGATTCCACTCCTCTACCTGCCCATCACACGATGTCAGGAGCACAGACCCTCAGTTGTTCAGGCCTAGCTGCACCTGTAGGCCGTTTCGGAGATGTGTGTTGAGGACCAGAAGCTTCTGTCCAAAACACCTCCTTCACCTGTGTGTGGTGGTGCCTCTGTCATGGCTGCAGGAGAGTTACTGCTCTCGGATGAGACCAAAACATCTCTGTTAGGGAGGAGCCATGATGGGACTGAGGCACACTGACTTGTGTCTCCCCCAGATCACATAGTGGAGCCTGCATGCCCAGAGTGACGGGGAGATGGGCCCGTAGGGAAGTCATCACATTGATTAAGGTTATAAGGCTGGGGCTCCAACCCAGCATGGCTGGTGTCCTTATAAGAAGAGGTGGACACCAGGGATGCCTGTGCACATTGAAAAGCCTTGTCAGGACACTACGAGAAGGTGGCATTCTGCAAACAAAAGAGCAAGGCCTTGAAAGAAGCCCACTCTGCCAGCACTTTGGCCTTGACTTCTAGATGCCAGAACTGTGAGGAAACAAATTTCTTTGTTTCTTTAAGCCATCCAATCTATAGTAGTTTCTATGGCAGCCAACACAGACTAGTACAGGTGCTAATCCCACAAAATATAAATTATTTATATTAAGAGCAACGTCTTTAAATAGACCAATTAGTGAGATCCTGACAATCACAAAGGAGAGCAGAAGGCAGTGTTGAAACTAAAGCCGGCCAGTGTACCTGGCAGAAAGGGCACTGAGAGTAGATGGGGAAGAATGTTTTGGCACACAGAGTGCTGCCAAGGAAAGGCAGGTGGACAGCCCTGGGCAGCACCAGCTTGGAGACGCTGTGGGTTTCTGCAACTCGTGGGTCAGACATGGCAAGCCCCAGATGCCATTTCTCTTCCAGGTTACCCTGGTGTAGCAATGACATACCATGGGGCTGAACCCCACCTCCCAGACTCTGTCCTCCTCACTGCAACAGCTCCCTCCCAAAGTTCTCGTGTTCAAAGTCTGACTTCCAGAAGCCAGTCCTGATCTGATTCATGAGCTGCACCCAACTGCACATGTGAAGTGATGAGCTGCGGTGGCTGGAAGAGTGCTGCTGGAACCCCCCTTCAGTGCACTGGCTCAGTGCACTCTGAGCCATGCCGTCAGCTCGACATCATTGGGAGACAAGGCCAGCAGTCTTGCTGGAGATGATGGAGTCAGAGCTTGAAGAAACCCCATTTCCAGAGCAGAGGACTCGGATAATTTTTTAACGGTTTTCAATTCATGCCTGCATTCTCAAGTACCTGTCCCATAGGACAGTTCTGGTTCTGGATTCTAGAGACCTGAATTCAAGACATAGCTATAAATTACCAATCTTGTAAACACATGTTTCCGTCTTTATCAAGTGTGAGAATTTTGCATGGCGAGGTGTACAGGGAGCACAGACCAGAACCTGGAAACCTGCTTTCTAACGCCTGCACTTCTTAACTAACCCTGTGACCATTGGCATCCATGCCTCCTTTCTGTCTAGCTCTCAATTCCCTTACCTATAAATAATGGAGACACACTTTATAAAGTCTCTTCCAGTTTCAGAATTCTGGGATGCTATTTTTAAAAATGTTGAGTGTGTGAGTGTACATCCCCTTAGCTCTGCACGTGGTAAATGAGCAAGGTGGGGTGTTCGCTTAAAAAGAGTACAGTTGTTCTTGCTTGATTTGACTACAGGCAGCACTCATTGCTACAGCACCTCTACCCAGACACTAAATAATGCCAACCAACAAAATGTGTGCTTTTAGGTTAACAGCAGAAATATGCATGTGGCATGGAGAAAATCCCACTCATAGAGGATAATTAGAGGAGGTAGGCCCCAAACTTCATATGCCAGAAAAAAGAAAAAATCCATCCCATGTACCCTTCAGGCTACCCTGCAAAGCCAGGGCACCACACCACCATCCTGAGAGCTAGGAGCCACACAAGGACTGCATTCACCACGTCAGGGCCACCCTCCTCCTGCACACCTTGGCGCTAAACCATAATGTGCATGCCAATCCTGAATGAGAGTCAACCTGACACAGCATCCTCTGTAGATTAAATAAAAATGACCAGGTAAAGCCAAATGTGATATACTTTCCAACAACAAGAGGATTTGGAAAAGAATATTAAAATGGAAAAAAAAAAAAAGTCTAGCCAAAACAAGGCAGCCGTTGAAATTTACCAAGTGGCTCCTTTAATTAAGGACCGTCTCCTTAAATTACATTCTTTTACTCATTTCAGGGCAGTCCAGGATGAATAATATGTTTGTTTCTGCCTGAAGAGATGCCAAGTTTAAAGACAGTTTTTGGTTAATAAAACTGGTCCAAGCTATTAGCCAGAAATCCTGTCTACTTTTAGAGACTAAGAGAAACTGGTTTAACCCTGAGAGCACATGCTGCTCCATAGCAAATTTTATTTTAAAACATATTCAGGACAAGTGAGAAAGAAGACAAGTGACAGTTTGATCTCCTTTGCTGTTTCTAAGCCCTCTCCCAGGCCTCTCTGCTGTCCTCGTGGCCTGTGCATAGTTACCAGACAAAGCATTCCAGAAACTAATTGCTTTTCTTTCCTACACAGAACAAGCAATGGCTTCCCATTATCTATCAGAAAAATAATGTTTTTCCTCCCTCTTGATACTGATAGAATACTGACCAATCAATTGGTTTATTTCCCCTGTCCCTATTTCACTGCCTCCTGAGCTCAGCCCCTGTTTTACTCTCAACATGGCCCTGGGACACCAACCAGACCAGCCTCTTCCATGTCAGCCACCAGGACAGACGGTCCCACTCTGTGCCCTTGCTCACACTGGTTTCCACTGCATTTGTTCAATTCGCTGATCCAGCCACAATTCCATAATAACTATGACATGCTAAAAAAAGAAAGGATGAAAAAAGAATGGACAACAGTTTGAAAACCATTCCATTCCAGCCTAAATCCTAACGATTCCTATAAGACCACTTCCCACCCTCACAGGAAGGAAGGCAGCCCACTGCCAGAAAGTTTCAGCTCCCCACTCCATATTAACCTTATCAGCCCTTCGAAGCTTAGTTTGGAGGCTTCTTGTTTTTTTCTCTAGAGCTCAGCCTAGATGCAGACTCCCAAATTTTCCATTTGAGGAAAAAAACTGAAGGTGGTACTTAGAAGACCAGGGCCCTGTATTTAACTTTCGCTGTGGTCTAAATTGACTTAATCCAAGTGGTCTTCCCCCTCCTTTTCCTGAGTTATGCGGTCTAGTTCTCGTCTAGTCTCCCTTTGCTATTTCTGAAGCTTGGTGCTGCCTTCAGAGGGCGGGAGTTGGAGCCAAACTGCTGGCTCATCTCCCAGCTGTGGAATTCTTAGCTGTGTGACCCTGGTCAAGTTACTTAACTCTGTGTGCTCTGTTTCCTCATCACACGTTGTGGAAGTTAAGCAAATTAATACATTTAAACTGCCTTGAACATTGCCAGGTACATAAAATGCTGAATTAACACAGATTACTATTATGTTCCAGACACGATGATTCCTATTATCTACAATACACCACATTCCTTTCTACCTCAGAAGTTTCACACGTGTTCCTCCTCCCTACCTGGACTCTTCCTCACTCATTCTCTTCCTTCAGGCCTCAAGTTAAATGGCACTTTGCAGGGAGGCCGTTTCTGAGCCATGTACGTTCTAGGTTAAGTCTTTTCATCAGAAAATCAATGTCCCCCTAGCTCCCTACATATCGGCATGACATCACATTTGCAATTTCTTGTTCGACAACCATCTTGCAGGTTAGGCGAGAGATTCCAAAGGTAAGAAGGGAAATATTTGACTAACTCGTCCTTGGACACACAACACCCAGCACAGAGATTACAAATAAATATTTATTGGGTAAATAAATCCATGAACTTTCAAGAGGGAATTGGAGAAAGTTCATGGGGGAGAGGGGACAGTGACCATCACAGACTTTTGGACAAGGTTACATCCAATAATAAAATTGTAACACGCAAAATAAATTAGATAAATTAACAATGGAGACTAGGTAGCTAATGGGTATTTAGGAAGATGGAGAAACACCTGCGCCCATGTTGCGTTCATCAAAACGTACTGGCCCTTACTTAGCATTAGTTCTGCAAAACAGGGGAGCAGAAAACTCAGCAGTGCATTGGATAACAAATAGCTTTTCCACCGATAACAAGTCACCATGGCATGTATCCTAAAAGCCTTCCTCCCAAAGAGAAATGGGGATCCGAGTAACCTGGATAATTTCAGTAATATCTCCTTAGATACCAGCCTGAAGAACAGTAGTTCTCCCTCATTGCTGCTTTCTTTCACTGTTTTAATTTGGCTAAAAGTGGGAGGAGTCAACTAGGCTAGTGAAACGTGCCCAAAAGAGTTGACACAAACATATCCATTCATGGCTGGCACACAGACCCTGTCCCCAGCCTGCCTTTAGAGTAGAAAGTAGCTCAGCATTAAAGACTGAATAAGTGAACTTGCTCAGTGCTAGGGTCACCCACAGCACAGTTGGTAAAATACACTCACACATTGCTAACCTCCTAATTACTCAGAGGAAGTCAGAACTCCATGGAATCATAGACGGTGCTAAGAAGCTTGTTCTACAAGAGCTGAAAAACGTGTTGATTGAAGCACTTCGGGGGCACTAACAATGGAGGCAATGTATTCAGTGGGGAGAAGCAGTTCCGTCATGGAAGGAGGAAGAAGTTATGGAAATAAACTTGGCCTACCGGGAGATTGGTGCCGCTCCCCACAATTACAACCTCAAAACTTCATCAAATTGTCTTCACAGTCTCATATTTAGTCAGGACATTAATGTCACTACACCCGTGCTTCAGTTTGGTTCCTCGAACGCTGCCAGGTGGAGCGTGTGCGGAGGGGCAGGAAGCGGTAGGGCTGACTAGTGCAGGAAGGTGAGTGGGGTCCTCTGAGGACCTTGATAGCCGTGGGGAGGGGAGAAAAATTGTCCCCCTCTTTTCCGCACAGTGGGAAAGAAAAGTAAAAGATCTGTAAATTAATTCACTGTGACAAATTTTGGAAAAACCTCAGTGTTTGATCTGGAAAAAATTTCATACTTCTTTTGATGGCTTTCAGAAGAGAATGGGTAAAATGTTAACTTCCTTTTTGATTCGCTTATCAAGAGTAAATAAATTTCAACTTTGCATGTTCTTTAGTTACCACCCCTTCCTGGGACCCAGAGATCAAGTTTGTGATTGAGAGAATTCAATAAACACGAGGAAATGTGACCCGTTTGGGAACAAAGATCCCAATGTGCTCCTCTCCACAGGGAACCTGCTTCTCCCCTGAAACTCTCCTAGCCTCAGCCAGAGAAACATTTTTACCTTCCTAGGCAGTTGCTGAGCAATCAGGTGAGCCTGTCCTGTCCCAGGACTGCAGCATGCTTTCCTTTCAAAGAAACTGACCTGGGCAAGAAGACAAGAAGAAAGATAAAGCAACTGATGAACGGAAGAGTGAGGTTAGCTGGCTTTCCAAACTGGGCTCCTCTAGTGTCTGTCTAAGTGGCTTTGTCCAAATTACATTTTATTTCTAGGCCTCAGGTTCCTGTTCTGTACAATGGGATAAAAATTTTACCCTGAACTTATGCACTGACTCAGCATCAAGATGACACTCCATTTGCCATAAAACTACACAACAGCATGGAGGGGTCTGGCCCTCAATCTCAGGTACATAGGGGATTGTATTTCCACTAAGTGCTTGCTTTTAAAAGGAAGTGAACTTTTTATTCCAATAACTAATGGGATGTAAGAAAACAAAATAGGTATTGTCAATAATAGTTTTTAAAATCTTTTAAATGATATTCTCTTATCATTTACCTACTCAAATAATTATGCATTCATTAGCTACTCAAATAATTATTTACATTTTGAAAATTTAAGCAATAATGTTGGAGCTTTTCCATTAATTCTTAATGTTTTATTGTGTATTAAGGCTTATCTTTAGGCATTGATTTTGATTATATTTACCCTTTATGATTTATCAGCATTCTCTTCATAATCAATAACTTCCTTTAAGACATCTGCACAACCCAAGGATCTCAACTGCCCCACATGGTGGGATAGCCCTTCTATAATGCTTCAGCTGGGGTGTTTACTCGTCAGCAAAATGGCCTCTTCTCGCTTCTGTCCACTAAGGTGAAGAGGCTTGCTTTCACTTTTTAAATATTCTAGCTCTCATCTCTTGCTTCCTCACATATTATGTTCATTTTAACCAACATTTATTGAGCCCCATGGGGCAGGCACTTCGCTGGCATCTGGGGCTACAGAGATGTTTAAAGCATAACCCCTGCCTTTAGGGTGTTGATAGTCTAGTGGGAGATGTCATCTATCACAGAGATTTTGTACAGCCAAAAGGGCTTTTAGAAATCTTTTACTATAAATTACTTCATTTTACAAATACTGTTAGTAAGAGCTAGTGAGGTGAAGAGATTTAACCAAGTTCTACCTTCCCAGTGGTTAAGACTGAAGTTTAGATCCCTTTGTCCAGAGTTTAGGATTTATAGCACCACCATGTGCTAATAAGGGAGTGAAAACAAAAACAAAACAAAACTTCTCTGCTGTTGTTTTATCAAGTGAGGAGAAAAATGTGAGACCAATTTGTATTCCGTGGATCTGATGATTTGGATAAATCATTAAGAAGAAATTTTTAAATACAAAAATCTTCCAAATCCAAGTTTGTAACCTACGAATTAATATTTGACATATAGAAACTTTGAAACTATTTGACACAAATATTTAATCTCCTAGCTCATTATTTCCTGCCTTCTAACCCTCCTTCTTTGTTCTAAAAATTGTATGTAACTCTGCGGAATCCAACCAGGTCCAATTTTATCTTTTAATGATTGAAAATATTTTTATCCATAGGCTTCAGGGACTATAAGTTACTTTTTATTTTACTTACTATTTTATTAAGGTATAATTAATATACAAAAAAACTACATATTTAATTTATACAGTGCAGTGAGTTTGGTTATATGGCCTACACCCATGAAACCATTACCATGTTTATTGTATCCCAAAGTTGCCTTGTGTCCTTTTTTCCTTTGTTTATTTGTTTTGTTTATTATTTGCTCATCGTGGTAAGACACGTAACGTGAGAACTGTCGCCCTAACAAGTGTTCAGTGCACAGCACGGCACGGCTGGCCACAGGCATTATCTTGCGCAACAGGCCTCCAGAGCCTGCTCGTCTCCCATGCCTGACGCTGACGCAGCTCCACAACAAGCCGCATTGCCCTCACTCTCTCGCCTGTCTGGACTGCGCTTCTACACTCTGCTTCCATTCGCCTTAGGCACCGCTGACAGATGACGTCATGCAGAACTTGCCTTTCTGTGACTGTCTGACTTCACTTCAAGCAATGTCTTCCACGTTCCTCCGCTTTGTCACAGATACTGGTATTTCTCTTTTTTAAGGCTGAATAATATTCCATTGTGTACATGTATCATGCTTCCTTTATTCTTCTGCTGATGGACATCAGGGTCATTTCCGAATAGTGGCTATTGTGAGCAGTGCCGCAATGAACGTGGAAGTGCAAACACCAGTTTTTCAGGGTCTGTGCCCTGAAGTAGGACTGCGGGATCTTATGGAAATTCTGTTGTTAATTTTGTGAGGATCCTCCATTCTGCGTCCTTAGCAGCTACATCATTTTACACACACACCCAGCAGTGTAGAAGGGCGCAGTTTCTCCCCATCCTCACCAGCACGGGTTATATGTGCTTTTTTTTTTACCGCCCTCTTACCTATATGCGCTTTCCGCTTATCTTCATACTCTTTCCAGGCTATTCTCAAGGGAAACCTAGCTAGTCAGCGATCTCTACCGTACGTTAACCACACTGAAGAGAGAGCCATCTCTTCTGCTTCCTAAAATGGCCTTCTACCGTATTTACCACCTTATGTAGAGCCTTTTTCTTAAAGATCTGGGCTTTTAAGTAGGCTGGAATTTTAAAGCTCTACCAGCCAGGCAACCTTGGCCTACCCTGGAGACTGCTTCTGCCGACTCCTCTCACGTATTCCTGTCTAGAAGTACCTTACCCCATTAGCCCAGAAGTGATTTCAAAATACATAAAACACTTCTTAGGGACTCTCATTAAAAAAAATTTTGTGGACATAAATTCAGGGCAAACAATAGCCTATTACGTAAATATCATCTCATCCCATTACAGACAACTAAGGTGCATAGAGGTGAAGTTAATTGCCCAAATGTATACAGATAATTGGTGACAGAACTAAGTTTAGAATTTAAGTTACTTGAGCCCGCTACTGTGGAATTTCTAACATACTGTATTTTATTCAAATTAGAAATATATAAATAGTAATGTGTTAGTAATAAATATTTAATCAGTTCTATCTAGAAGGCAGAAGTCTCCATGCTAGGTGCTATGAAAGATACAAAAATGAGTAATATGTACTTGTCATCCTCTGGAGACTTGCAGCCTAGCAGAGAAGGCAGATGGTGCTAAAATTTAAGGTAGCTTTAAAAAAACTGCAATGTTCAGGAGTAAGTAAAGATTGGGAGAGATTTAAGAAACCCTATAGAGGTTTGTTTGGAGCTGAGCCTTGAAGAATGAAGTAGAATTTCAATAGAGGCCAGAGAAATCAAGGGCGTTCTACCAGAGTGGTACGCAGTCAAGGGGCAGACAGGTTTCTGAGCTCCCCTCTGATTTCATAGTTAATTAGAGAAAGTGACATCTGAATTTTCAGTGACTGGGTACAAGGCTCAGCAGCCCCTGGTCTGGGCTTGGAAGGCTAACCCCTGATCCACATTCTGGGGTGGCATAAACCATGGCTTTTACTAATTGCTCAACTACACAGTTCGTCTGGATTCATATTCCATCCCACCATTTACTAGAAGTATGGCTTTGTGCAAGTTATTTAACCTCTTTCTGCCTCAGTTTCCCCATCTGCAATATGAGGTAGATATTGTTTAATCTCCACATTAAACAATAGCTTTTTGTAAAAAGTAAATTAGTTAATATAAGGAAAGTGCTTAGAGCAATGTCTGAGACAGGGAAACTGTTAGGTAAATTGTTGTTAAAACAGCCCCAACTGACTGAATGCAGTAGGTTTCTTTGACATCAAAGATCTTCTATAGAGGCAAAGAAAAATTGTAATTTTTAAAAAATTGTAATTCTGTTCTATTACTCAAATAAGAAGAAAGAGGAATACATTAAATTCTTTGATGAATTTATGAAAAATGCTTGGGGTTAAGTGTCCTCTGTCATTGCCCCGTTTCCCTGACTCACCCCTGTTAGCAGATCCAAAGTACATGAGATGACCCCCTGTGATGTGCCGCACCCTGAGATGATAGGACCCAGAACCACAGTCTCCTCTCAATAATGCCCTCAAGTGACATGGGAGCTCAATTCTCCATGGCTCAGATGAGATCCTGACCGCACCGGGGGCTCCCTGTGCTAATTGTTCAATGTATTTCATATCCCATTACTGTCAGGAATCGATTTCTCAGCTCTTTAAAAACAGTCTCTTTTGGTCATCTCTCTCTCTCACTCTTAGAGATGTATTTATTTCTCAAAATGTGTAGTTTCCCTTAGACAAAATAAATTCTGATTACTGAAATGGAAACAATCTGTTCTCCAGTTGTCAGGAAAGCTAGGAGTTTTTCCTTGGGAAGTTCTATCATGGGTCAAAGCAAAGAAAAAAATTTTCTTTCATGTGGAGGCCCAAAGTAAAACAAACAATGTTACATCCAGTTGAGATTTGAAAACTTTTGTAAAACCTGTCAGGTGTATAGAGTTTAACAGTCTATACAGTGGTACTACTCAATATGGTAGCCCCTAGCCACTAGCCACACATGGCTTTTGAGCACCTGAAATGTGTCTGATGTAACTAAGAAAATGAATTTCTAAACATTTAATTTTAACTAATTTTAATTTTAAAACCAATATTTGATTCAGTTACTAAAAAGCTTCTTGTAAGGTTAGGAAAATTTAGGGATATGTCTACTTAATCAACTATAAACAATATGTAATCTAAACACATATCAAGTATATCTAATAAAAAATTTAGCATCGAAATTTAGATGTGGTAGAAGTGTAAAAAACACCACATTTCATAAGCTTAGCATAAAAAAACAACATTTTCTTTAATAATTTTTTTCATATTGGTTGCCTGTTAAAATGCTAATTTCTGGTTATGTTGGATTAAATAAAATACATCATTAAAATTAAATTCACTGGATTCTTCTTAATTTTATTTAATGTGGCTTAGAGAAGTTTATATTACTTTGGAGGTTCATATTATATTTCTATTGGAAAACACTGTTATAAAGCAATTTCAAAAATATTAGCCCATTTGTTCTTTACAACAACTTCATGAGTTCATCAAAATGGGTATCACTATACCTGTTTTAAGATGAAACAAAAGTTCAGGCAGCTGTGGCTCACCAATCCCTGGAATAAGAGCCAGAGCCCAACTCCAGGATTCCAATGAAAATCCAGGGCTCTTACAGGACATTGGAGTGAACTGAAACTAAAGATGAAACTTGAGAACCATCTCTTGGACTCTCAAACTCAACTTGGTAATTCTGTGCCTCAGCAGCCAGAGGAACCTAATGAGCCTTAAAAAAAAAAATCACAAGCAAAGCTCACAACAGCATGCAGATGACAGAGACCCTTGCAATATACATACGGCACTTATGTGGCCTTTCTGTCTGTTTGGGGAGCCTCTCTATCGTGCAGAGCAATCTGGACAGTGAGGTTTGCCCAGTGATTTTAAGGCAAACAGCAACCTGACTAACTACAGAAAGTTAAATGTGGGCTAAACAGAACAGTGAAAGAAAAACTTTAAGGAGTTAAAAAGTAAAGCAAAAAATGTTCAGTTCATTAACTGAAAAAAAGTCACTGCAGGGGATAATGAGAACTAAAACTTCAGAAAGGAAGAGAGCTAGCATCTTTATGAATGGAAACAAAAATTATTGTAAATTGTCACTTTCCTCTCCAACTACAAATAGGGAGCATCCAATAAAGGAACACATGTGAGAATTTTTCTCAAGATGGCAGAATATGTAAACACTCTGCTTACATCCTCCCATGACCATGTAATGACTGGTAGGAGGGGCAGAGACAAAAAAATGGGTTGGTCCCATACCCACATGTGGCAGAGAAAAATCAGGAGAAATATCTCAGTGGTGGATGACCCCCTGGGGAGTAAGGGGCCCCAGCCCAACATAGGCCCCCCAGTTCAGCGTTCCAGTGCCAGGAAGAGAAGGCCCATTACTTCTGGTGAAAAAGCAGCAAGGAGTGAGGATGAAGAAGACAGAAATTTCTGGAGTCCCAAGCAGTTCCTCTTAAAGGGCTCTCACACAGACTTAATAGACTCACTCCCTCTGAGCTCCAGTGTGGGTATGGCAGCTTGAAAGGCACCAGAGACACACTGATCCTCACAGCAAGTTCTTGCAGCCAACGGTCCTCCCATTGAGGTGCCAACAGCAACCAAGACTCAACTATAACAGGAGGGTGTATACAGCCCACCTGGAGGATGTAATGGATTGCCTAGGTCAGGTGAATGGGAGGTTTTGCCCCTGGACCCTAAAAAAGCAAGTCTGGTAGACATAGTGCTCTACCAAATACATAGAAATAAACACAGGAAAGCTGCCAAAATAAAGAGACAAAGAAACATATCCCAATTGAAAAACAAAACTCCAGAAAAATAACTAAACAAATTGGAGACAAGCAATCTACTAGATGCAGACTTCAAAACATGTGTTATAAGGGTGCTCAAAGAACTTAGGGAAAGAGTAGATGAACTTAGTGAGAACTTCAACAAAAAGATAACACAGAGAGTCCCAAACAACATAAACCCAAAGAGGCCCACACCAAGATACATCCTAATTAAAACAGCAAAGGTTAAAGACAAAAAGGGAATCTTAAAAGCAGCAAGACAAAAGCAGTTAGTTACCTACAAGGAAGCTCCCATAATACTGTTAGCTGATTGCCCAAAAGAAACTTTGCAGGCCAGAAGGGATTGGCAAGAAATAGTCAGTGATGAAGAGCAAAGACCTGCAACCAAGATTACCCAGGAAGGTTATCATTTAGAATCAAAGGACAGATAAAGAGCTTCCCAGACAAGAAAAAGCCAAAGAAGTTCATCACCACCAAACCAAAATTAGATGAAATGATAAAGAGTCTTCTTGAGACAAAGAAAAAAACAAGTTAAAAAATATAAATAATAAAATGGCAATAAATATCTATCTATTAAAAACTGAGTCTAAAAAAACAAAATAAATGAATGGCAGAACAAAAACAGAATCATAGATATGAAGAACATTTTAATGATTGTCAGGTAGAACAAGGGTTGGAGGGATGGGCTAGAAAGATGAAGGGATTAGTAAATTCAAATCGGTTTTTACAGAATTGTCATGGAGAGGTAAAGTACAGCATTGGAAATACAGTCAATAACAGTCTAATAACTATGTATTAATATGATTAATTAATATTAATATGATTGTGAGATTTATTGGGAGAATCACTTCAATGATTGTCCCAATAAGTAAGTAATATAATTTCTAGGCACTGGGGTGTACGTTTGAAGCTAGTATAATGATGTATGTCAGCTGTAATTAAAATAAAAAATGATTCAAAAAAGTTTAAAGAAAACAAAAATAAAATGTATGAATGGGCAAGAAAAATTAGAAAAAAAACAAACCCTCTCTAAGCTCCACAAACCCCAGTCCTCTGGGGCAACCTCAGTTTGCCCTGTGCCTTTGGCTGACTGGCACCAGACTGGGTGCTGGTGCCAAATCTGAATCTGCATTAACCTGATGAATACCACCTGCCCTATCCTGTTGACTCCCTGAGACCCTGCCTCACCCAATTTGCATACTGCCTGAAGCTCTTTCAGTGGCTGAGCTTACAGGCAGCAAGCAAGCAGCAGCAGCCACGACACTGCCCAGTGCCATTTGCAAAGCAGCCCCAAGCCCTGTACTGGTGGAAACTGACCTAGGTTTACAACTTGGCCTCTTCCACATGCCTCCAGACTCAATACTGGCAGCTCCCAACCATGGTTTTCTCATGTAGACTCAGGCTGATGAGGCAGTGGCTGACTTTGGCCTACATTGGAGCCCCTCCTGAGAGGCCCCAGAACCAACACAGCCAGTACTAGCTTCAAACCACAACATAATATGGCATAGTTTCCTATACAAGTGACACACCCAAAGGGTGGCCCCAGCAGGTACCACAGCCTGCTAAAGCAAATCCCACAATATGGGGTCAACCCCAGCACAGCAGCTCATGTGTCATGGTCGTGGCCAGTCTTTATAGCCATTCAGCCTAAGAGTCAAACCCACCCATTTATCTGTTAACAGGAAAAAAAGGGCTCAGCGACAACAGCAGGGCACACACAACCCACAGAAAGGACACTCCTGGAGCACCTGGTTCAGGTGATCAGGGAGTCTGCTCCACCGGGCCCCACAGTTCACTTACTACATAAAGCAACTCTGCCAAGACTGGGAGGTAAAACACATCTACCTAATTAATAGAAGAAAAAATAAAGAGGAAGCCAAAGTGAAGATACCAAACAAATGTCCCAAGTGACAGTACAGGAGACAGCCTCAGAAAATGAAAAGGGAAGCAATCTACTACATACAGAATTCAAAATACTGCTTATAAGGAGGCACAAGAAACTTAAGGGAATAGATTAACTCAGTGAGAAATTCAACAATAGTACGTATAAAACAAAACAAAAAATAGAAACTATAGAAAAATCACTAGAAAGAATCAAAATCAGGTTAGATGAAGCAGAAGACTAAATTAGAGATTTGGAGACAAGGTAGAAAAAGTAACACTCAACTACAACAGACCAAAAAAATGATTAATTGAACAACAAATTAAAAAATAAAACAACAAAAAATATGAAGATAGATTAAGGGACCTCTTGAACAACAGAAAGTATAACAATGTGCACATTATAGCAGTATCATAATGAGAAGAGCAACAGCAAAGGATTGAGAACTTATTTGTAGAAATAATCATTGAAAACTTTCATAAACTAGAGAAGAAAATAGATATACAAGTCCAGGAAGCACAGAGAGTCTCAAACAAGATGAACACAAAGAAGACAACATCAAGAAACACCATAATTAAAACGCCAAAGTTTAAAGACAAAGGGAGAATTTTAAAAGCAACAAGAGAGTCCTGGCTGAGTGGCTCAATTGTTTGGAGCATTTCCCCATGCACCAAAACATTGCAGGTTTGATTCCCAGTCAGGACACATACCTAGGTTGTGGGTTTGATCCCGGGTCAGGGCACATACAGGAGACAACTGACCAATGTCTTTTTCTCACATTTCTCTCTCTCTCTCTCTCTCTCTCTCTCTCTCTCTCTCTCTCTCTCTCTCTCCCCCTCTCTCTGTGAGTATGTGTGTCTGGGTATGTGTCTCCTTTCCTCCCTCTCTCTAAAATCAATAAACATCCTTAGGTGAGAAATAAATAAATAAATAAATAAGCAGCAAGAGAAAGGCTGTTAGTTACCTACATGGGAGCTTCCATTGGACTGTCAGCTAATTTCTCAAGAGATACTTTGCAGACCAGAAGGGATGGTAAAAAATAAAGTGATGAAAAGCAAGGACTGACAACCAAGACTACTCTACCCAGCAAGGCTATTTAAAATTGAAGAAGAGAAAAAGAGTTTCTGAAACAAAAAGAAAAAAATTCATCACCACCAAAACAGTATTACCAGAAATATTAGATAGACTTCTTTAAGAATAAGAAATATGAGTATGAATAATTAAGTGGCAATAACTGAACATATAAAAAGTAAAATAAAATATCAATAACTGCCCTAGCTGGTGTAGCTTAGTGGATTGAGCATTGGTCTGCTAACCAGAGGGTCACCAGTTCAATTCCTAGTCAAGGCACATGCCTGGGTTGCCTACCAGGTCTCCAGTAGGGTGTGTGCAAGAGGCAACCAAGCACTGATATTTCTCTCCCTCTCTTTCTCCCTACCTTCCCCTCTGTCTAAAAATAAAATAAATAAAATCAAAATAAATAAATAAATAAATATCAATAGCTAAGTACCCATTGATAATTACTTTAAATGTGAAGGGATTAAATACTACAACCCAGACATAAGATAGATAAATAGATAAGAAAATAAGATTTACACATACACTGTCTATAACAGACCCAAGTCAGGTCAAAAGATACACAAACTATAAGTAAAGGGATGGAAAAAGATATTGTATACAAAAGGAATTTTAAAAAGCTGAGGTAGCAATATTTATTTATTTTTATTTTTTTATTGTTCAAGTACAGTTTTGTCCATTTTTCCACAACCAAACCTACCTCCCCCCACCCAGAACCCCACCCATCCTTGATCCCCATCCATGTGTCCCCCATATATGTTCCTTGACCTCCCTTCCCCTGTTTCCCCCCCACCCCCACTGTCTTCCCCTTCCCCTCTCCCCTGTTCAAGGTCAGTTTGTTCTTCACTTCAGTGTCTCTGGTTACATTTAACTTGCTCGTTTGTTTTGTTGATTAGTCTCCACTTATAGGTGAAATCATATGGTATTTGTCTTTCACTGCCTGGCTTATTTTACTTAGCATAATGCTCTCCAGATCCATCCATGCTATCACGAATAGTAGGAGCTCCTTCTTTCTTTCTGCTGCATTGTATTCCACTGTGTAAATGTACCACTGTTTTTTGATCCACTCATTAACTGATGAGCACCTAGGTTGATTCCAACACTTGACTATTTTAAATTGTGCTCCTATGAACATTGGGGTACATAGGTTCTTTTGAATTGGTATTTCCAGATTTTTAGTGTATAATCACAGCAGTGCAGTCACTGGGTCAAAAAGCAGTTCCATTTTTAGTTTTCTGAGATAATTCTATACTGTTTTCCACAGTGGCTGTACCAGCCTACATTCCCACTGACAATGTACTGGAGTTCCCATTTCTCCACAACCTTTCCAGAACTTGTTGTTTGTTGATTTGTTTATGATGGCCATTCTAACTGGTGTGAAGTGGTATCTCATTGTGGTTTTAATTTGCATCTCTCTGATGGCTAGTGATGCTGAGTATCCTTTCATATGTGTCTGAGCCCTCTGTATGCCCTCTTTGGAGAATTGTCTGTTCAGGTCCTTTGCCCATTTCTTAGTGGAATATTTGGCTTCCTGGTGTAGAGCTGTGTGAGTTCTTTATATATTTTGGAGATCAAACCCTTGTCAGATGTATCATTGGCAAATATATTTTCCCATACAGTTGGTTCGCTTTTCATTTTGCTGATGTTTTCTTTAGCTGCACAGAAGTTTTTGAATTTGATGAAGTCCCATTTGTTTATTTTTCCCCTGTGTCCCTTGCTCTAAGGGACATCGATGAAAATATTGCTGCATGAAATATCTGAGATTTTCATTCCTATGCTCTCCTCTAGGACTTCTATGGTGTTGTGACTCATATTTAAGTCTTTTATCCACCTTGAGCTTATTTTTGTGTATGGTGTAAGTTGGTGGTTGAGTTTCATTTTTTTGCATGTAGCTATCCAGATCTCCCAAGGCCATTTGTTGAAGAGGCTATTTTTATTCCATTTTATGCTTTGCCTCCTTTGTCAAATATTAATTGAGTATAGAGACATGAGTTTATTTCTGGGCTCTCTGTTCTATTCCATTGATCTATGTGTCTGTTCTTATGCCAGTTCCAGGCTGTTTTCTTTACAGTAGGCTTGTAGTGTAGTTTGATGTTGGGTATTGTGATCCCTCTGACATTGTTCTTTCTCAAAATTCCTGCAGCTATTCAGGGTCATTTATGATTTCATATAAATTTTTGAAATGTTTGTTCTATATCTGTGAAATATGTTGTTGGTATTTTAATAGGCATTGTGTTGAATCTGTACATTGCTTTGGGTAGTATGGACATTTTGATGATGTTAATTCTTCTGATCCATGAACATGGTATATGTTTCCATTTATTTGTATCTTCCTTAATTTCTTTCTTCAGGGTTGTGTAGTTGTCTGAGTACAGTTCTTTTACCACCTTGGTTAGGTGTATTCCTACGTACTTTTTTTCTTGGTGGTGCTATAGTTAATGGGATTTTTTTTCTCTGATTTCTGAATCTGGCATTTCCTTGTTGGTATACAAAAATGCCTTTTATTTCTGAAAATTGACTTTGTATCCCTCTATTTTGCCAAATTCACTTATTAGGTCAAGTTACTTTGTTGGTGGAATCTATGGGATTTTCTATGTACCCTATCATATCATCTACAAACAATGATGGTTTTACTTCCTCCTTTCCTATTTGGATGTTTTTTATTTCTTTTTCTTGTCTGATCACTGCGGTAGGACTCCCAATACTATGTTGAATAGAAGCAGTGAATGCAGACATCCTTGTCTTGTTCCTGATATTAGTGGGAAAGCTCTTAGTTTTTGCCCATTCAGTACGACATTGGCTGTAGATTTATCATATATGGCCTTAATTATTTGAGGTATGCTCCCTCTACTCCCATTTTGCTGAGTGTTTTTATCTTAATGGGTGCCATACCTTATCAAATGCTTTTTCTGCATCTATTGATATGATCATATGATTTTTTTTCTTTCCTTTTGTTTATGTGATGTATTACATTTATAGATTTGCAAATATTGTGCCATCCTTGCATCCCTGGGATGAATCCCACCTGATCATGGTGGATGATGGTTTTAATGTTTTTCTGGATGTGGTTTGCCAATATTTTTTTGTGGATTTTAGCTTCTCTATTCATCAGCAATATTGACATGCAGTTTTCTTTCCTTGTGGTGTCTTTATCTGGTTTTAGGATTAGGATAATGCTGGTTTCATAAAAAGAATTTGGGAGTCTTCCTTTCTTTTGGATTTTTTGGAATAGTCTGAGAAGTATATGGGTTAGCTCTTCCTTAAATGTTTTGTAGAATTCTCCTAGGAAACTATCCCGCCCAGGACTTTTGTGTGCCAGGAGTTTTTTTATTGCTACTTTGAATCCCCAGCTGTTATCTCTCTGTTCAGGCTTTCTGCATCTTCTTCATTCAGTTTTGGAAAATTATATTTTTCCAGGAATTTGTCCATTGCACCAAGGTTTTCAAATTCCTTGGCATATAGTTCTTTGTAGTAATTTCTTACATTCCTTTGTATTTCTGTGGTATCAGTTGTGATCTCTCCTCTCTCATTTCTGATTTTATTTATTTGTGTCCTCTCCCTTTTTTCTTGATGAGTCTGCTTAAAGGCCTGTTGATTATGTTGATCTTTTGAAAGAAACAGCACCTGGGTTTATTGATCCTTTTAATTGTTCTCTTAGTCTCTACATCATGTAATTCTGCTCTGATCTTGGTTATTTCCTTCATTCTAATCTCTCTGGGCTTTATTTGTTGTTGTTTCTCCAGTTCTTGTACATGTAGGGTTAGGTTGTTTATTTGAAATGTTTCTATCTTTTTTAGGTAAGCCTGTATTGCTAAGAGCTTCCCGGTCAGGACTGCCTTCACTGTGTCCCATAGATTTTGGGGCTGTTATGTTTTCATTTTCATTTGTTTCCAGAAACTTTTTGATTTCTTCCTTGATCTCATTATTGACCCATTCATTGTTTAATAGCATGTTATTCAGTCTCCATGAGTTTGAATGTTTTTGAGTTTTTTTCCTTGAGGTTGGTTTCTAGTTTCAGGCCTTTGTGGACTGAGAAAATGCTTGATATGATTTCAATTTTCTTGAATTTGTTGAAGTTTGTTTTGTGTCCTATCATGTGGCCTATCTTTAAAAATGTTCCATGTGCATTTGAAAAGAATGTGTATTTCACTTCTTTGGGATGAAAGTTTCTATATATATATCAGTTAAGTCCATTTGATCTAGGACATTATTCAATGCCACAGTATCCTTGTTGATATTTTGTTTAGAAGATCTATCCATTTTTGACAGTGGAGTGTAAAAATCCCCTAGCATAAGTGTGTTGCTGTCTATATCTTTCTTGAAGTCCTCCAAGATTTTCATTCTATATTTGGGTGCTTCTGTGTTGGGTGCATATAGGTATACACACACACACACACACATACATATATATACACATATATATATCCCACAAACTAGACTTTAATATTGTCTATAATAAGACAAAGAATATTCACTAATGATAAAAGGATCAGTCCAATGTGCTGTGGAATTGTGCACCTGAAACTCATATAATTTTGTTAACCAGTGTCACTCCAATAAATTCAATGAAAAGGGGAAACAAAGAAAGAAAGTGGTATATTTATATCATAAAATATTACTCACCAAAAAGGGGGAACCTATTGATACATGTATCAACTCAAAGGAATTCAAAGGTATTATGCTAATTGAGGAAAAAGCAAATATCAAAGATCTACATACTATATAGTTTCATTTACATAACATTCTCAAAATGACAAAATTAGAGTGCAAGAGAAAAAATCAGCATTGGGGAAAATGTGTGACTATTAAGGGGTAACACAAGAAAATTTCTTTGTGGTCATGGAATAGTGTGGTAATTATTCATCTAATATAGATGTATGATAAAACTTTATAGAACTAAAGAGAGGGAGAATGTAAAAGAACTGGTGAAATTCAAATAAGATATTCACTGGAGTAAATAGTATTGTACTGCTGTCAATTTCCTGTTTTTTTAAATATATTATGTTTCCGTAAGATGTTCTCACTGGGGAAAACTGGGTGTTGGTACACAGACATTTCTCTACTGTTTTTTTCAACTTCTCATAATTTTAAACTATTTCAAATTAAAAAGTAATAAATTTTAAAATATTATTGACTTTCATTTTCTGACATCTACTTTCTCATTTTCTTTCTCATAGTAGGTTTGTGCGTTTTACATTCTTTTATTGTCCTTTTAGTGAGGTCTGAGAAAAAGTTCTGCTAAACCTGTGTACATTCTGCTATGTTTAAACAGCAATCCCTCTATTCCAGTTTATTTCTTTTTAAATTTTTTTTAATAGCTATTCCAGAAAGTTTCCATGGACTTGTTTCTCATAATGTTTGTGTTTTGATATGACAATATCTATACTTTTATTTTTGTCAAGGATCAATAATCATGACCACTGAGTACCTAAACTGGAAAAACAATAAATGAGGTTAGATTAAACTTTCCTTATTTTATTTTCTTTAATAAACTTTATATTAAAATATAAAACTCATTTTCTATATAAGTTTCTACATGAGCTTTCTATAAATGTGTAATTGTTGAGTTTTCACAGAGTGAAGCCGTTTACATAACCATTACCCAGATCAAAATATAAAACATTACTAGGGCTGTAATGATGGGGGTGGGGCATGTGGCTGGATTGCTAGACAGATGGGAGCAGAGACCTTAGGAGCAGTGCGAGAGGTTGCACACTCCCTGAGATGTGGGAAAAGTTTGGGAAGCACCAGGACTGCGCATGGGCAGTTGCCCCAGCAACCAGGCAATGTGCTGACATTTTGGAGGGAGAGAAATACCCTTCTTACATGCTTCTGCTGTGCAGAGGGTTTGGGGCTGGACCACATAAAGCAACGGTCCCCAACCTTTTTGGCACCGGGGGTGGGGGCTACAGGAAATGGAGCTCAGGCAATAATTCGAGGGAAGCTTTGCTCGCTGGGCCCACCTCTAACTTGGTTACTAACAGGCCACGGACCTGTATTGTCAGCAGTGGTTGGGGGACCCCCTGATATACAAAGCAGAGAGCATGGATATACAAGACTCTTTTTGTTCTCTCCTCTTCCCCAGCCCGGGTACGTGAGCTGCAGGGGGCAGCTCAAGTTCCTGGGCTGGCAGGGCCTGGAGACCACGTGGTACAGGAAGAGTCCTGGCGTCCCTCTCTGAGTGGTGGCGGGCCTGCCTAAGCGGGAGTAAAGCAGGCGCTTGGCTGTTGGGCAGCAGGGGAGGAAGCGTGGGCTAGTGGGCCCTGGAAGCCTTGTGGCCAAAGGACAAGCCCTGCACCCCTCCCCCACCTGCAGGCAACTGGAGCTATGCTGCATGGGTCCTGCTTGACCAGTCACACAGACACACCAAAGGGCAGTGGCCAGAGAAGGAGGGCAGCTTGCAGTGACTAGGACCCCTGCACACACAGACTGAAAGATGCCTGAAGCCAGACAGTGACGGGAAACCAGCTAGGCCACCTGTGTTTCTTAAAGGATGGTACTTTTGGGTGGGAGAAGAGGTTCCTGGCACAACCTTGCACTGAGCCGGCAGAGAGCGGCAGGGGCATTTCCTTGGGTGTCTTAGAGGAAACAGGTTTTGAGGTAGAAATCTACCATTACTTCAAACTGAAAAGCCTGTGAATAAAAGATTATTTTCCCTTTATACTGAACTCTGCCTCCAGAGTTTTTGCCTGTTGGGGAGCGGTAGGACCTACTTGTTATTCAGTTACAGGACTCCAAACCTCCCCTTATCTGTGCTTCACTTGTGCCTTCTTCAAAAATTAATCTCATTATACAGATGAGAAAATCTTAGCTCAGAAATATAGAGCTTTGCCTATGCACACATAACTTGTGGCAGAGTTCAGGTTCAAATGCAAGCCTCCTGAAGACCATGGTTTCACTTCAACAATCTTTTTCTTAATATTAGCCATACTTTCACATTTTATATGACATCTTCCCAAAGTTAGTGTCCATCTTTGTTTATATTGACATTTTTTAGGGATCCAAAAATGGGATCAGGTAAGTTGCTATTTGATCTCCTTGCCATGCATAGAAACTTTCTCAGTTTAAACTTCATTCACTCATTCTTTCATTTATTCACAGGCATAAGCTATAAGAGGGATAAAGAATTAAACATAGCCCCTATGCACCATAAAAGTAATCGCATAAACCACTGACTTTAATGTAAAGTTGAATGAATATTAAATAAAAATATAAAATCATTGCCTTTCAATTTTCTTCTTCATTGGTCAACAAAGTAACCTCTCTAAAATACTAACCTAATCCTACCCTCCTCCCATTTGGGAAGAGAGACATTTACTCTCTTCCCATCACATACTGTCTACAGCATAAATTCCATTTTTTCTTTGACACCTGGCTTTCACTGAACTCTGCAGGTAGATTTTATCATCTTATTGTTTCTCTCTCTCAGTAGTGTCAAGATCAGATGTATTGGGATTTGAATGCCATATCTATCACTTACTAAATGTCTGGCCTTGAGCAAATGATTTAACCATTTCAATTTTATGTTTATAAACTAGAGATAAGCTTTATTCACAAGGTCGACAGCATAAAAGAGATAATGTACATAGTGCACTTTATCTAGAGCTTGACGCATAGAGACTATTTTGTGAGTGGTAACTATGTTAAGTATCAAATCATGTTGACCTACTTATAGTTGTCCAAACTCAGTGTCCAACTAGTTCTTTTCCTGTTTGAGATGTATTTCAACTCCTACCTCTCATCCTTTTCTATCTAGCTAATTCCTACCTAGAAAAGTAACCCTTGAATTTTGGTGCCTTAGTGAGGTGATTCAATGGAGATACTCCATAATCAAGGTGTTGCCAGTGAAAATGTGTTTTTTGCAATGTTGTGAGAAAAGCATTTCCAGGAACCAACATGGAGGATGAGGTCTAGAGGTAAGATTTGTTGGGACAAAAATACAGGCCACCCCCAGGTTCCTGACTTTCCATCTCTATCCAACTCAGTTGAAAGAAGTCCAACCCTGGTTTCATCAAGACCAGTACAAAGACCTTCAAGGTCAAATGGGTCTGTGCCATGCTGAAGCTTAGTCTAGTTTAGTCCATGCCTATCCCCATACGGTTATTGTAATCTGTTCTTGGCTGCACTCTGGTTGGTGCTGTGTTTTTGTACCCAGGCTCACACTTGGAGTCCACACAGCTGCTGGGCCACAAGTAGCTGCTGGGGCCACATGGCTGCAATAGAGAAAGAATGTGCAAACAAACGGGGCGAGCATGTGGTAATGGGCGAGAAAGCAAGAGAGAACTTTGTTAAGCTTGGGCGATACTATCTCGGGCTTAAGAAGGACCAGGTGCCCTTTCAAACTAACTAATCAACTCCCCCTCCTTTTTTTTAGGCTTCCATTGGGCCCTCCCTCTAACCAATCTGTTTGCTAGATCTTCTGGGTTTTGTGTCCCTTATCCAGTCTGATCCTTTTCCTCAATTTTCTCAGGCTAGATTCCACCCTTTTATATCACTATTTTGGCTCTGTCTTCTCATGCCTCAAAGTAGAAGCACCTCCTCTTATGCCTTCTTGATTTCTATTATGCATATCCAAAGTTCTGTGTGTCATCTAGCTTCTACTGTGCATGATAACAAAAGAAAAAATTTCCCTCCTTCTCCCCCACCATAATCCTGGTACTGGGTCCCAATTATACCCAAAGATACTCTTTCTTCCCAACTTAAGGATTAACTCCTGAAGCAGAGGACACAGTGGTCCCTTGGAATGTGTGAATGAGCCTGTGAATGCTGTAATTTCCTAATGCAGAAGGCCTAGTGTCGGATTCAGCCCTCTATTTGATTATGTTTAATAAAGTCTGATTTTCTTTGCCCCCTTTCTTTATTAACATCTAGCTACCTATGCTAACAAAGGGAAAGAGGAGAGTAAAATAAGATCAGCACCACAAAGTTGGAGCTCATGATGTTCTACAGAGGATTCTATTCTGTATGAGCTCTTAAAAATACCACAAACATAATTTTTTCTTTAAAAAAAATGTGAATATACAACGACATCTGCAAAGAAAAGGTGCAGGACTCTCCTGTTGTGAGGAATTAATCTAGTATTTGTATTTGTGTTATGGTGGTTTGTTTTACCTTCACATTTTACATAATCTCTTTTTTAAAGGCAAGGAGTATGATTTTCCTTCAGTTCATAGGACAGTACTTGGGGAGAGAGGAAATCTCAGTTTTGTGAAAGATAAAATTACCAACACTGCTTTTGTTCCCTTATAGAATTTGCATGGATTATTCAAGAGAAATATGGCTTTTAACCTTGAAAGAAGAACGAATGGAAGGAAGGGAGGAAGGAACTTTTTGCATTAACATGGTGCATTGACATTTTACTAAATCTAAAGATTTTTGAGGGATAAATTTCCAGACTTTATCCAAATCATGTAACAAATTCTTCAAACACAAGCTGCCAACTTTCTCAGATCCCTGCAACTTTGGTCTCCCCAAAGTACTTGTTTAGCTCCATGATTGGCTTCTATACCCTCTGAGGCTGATTGGGATGGTGGTCAGGGAAGTCTGGAGGTGACAGTTCAACAAGCTCAGAGCATTGGCCCTTTCTGGAAGATCAGACTTCTGGAATCGATTTGGGTCCAGAATTGCATTACCCAAAGAATGTGGAGTATGCACAGTCCTTGATGGCTTGTGAACAACACTTCCTGAAGCTGGCCACCAGCCAGAGCTTAAAAATGAATTCTTTATGAGACAAAGAACAATCCATCCAATTTCTGAAATTACTGAAGTGGAAAGCTTGTCTGTAAGTAACCTCAAACTTGGTTGACATTAGACTTCTTTGTATTTCTCGCATACGGGGGATCAAATGTCACCCTCAAAAGTCTTTTCTGTTCCATAAGCAGGAATTGTAAGGTGTTGAATAGCCTGGGATTGTATCTTGCTAAAACTTAACTGCTATAATCAGAAGTCTGTTTCTCTGTCAAAAATATTAACAAGTAACTGCTCAAAAGACAGGAAAAACAAGACTAAATGTGGTAAGGAAAGATAAAGAGAAATAATGATCCTGCCTCTTCAAGGACATAAAAGCCTAGTGAGCAAGATGAGGCAAGTATCTTAAATGGTGCTTAAAATCCCTCCTAAAAAGCAGTAGTTTATAGGGGTATCCTACAGTTTTATAAGAAAGGGTGAGTTGTGGAAACATAACTAAAAACAAGAATACTCCAGCTGTTGAAAAATGATGGGGGTGTAGACTCAGAAGCAGAAGTCAGCAGAATTAGTTGTGGATTTTACTGGCTGGAATGAAGAAATCTGAACCTAAGAGTATGGCAAGTTAAGCATGGGGATGGGGAGTGAAAATAGAGTCTTATGGTGGCTTAATAGTGCACTATTCTTACATGTAGATTTTAATTATTTTATGTGTTTTGTTTTTTGGGTTTGGGGTTTGTTTTTTGTTTTGTTTTGTTTTGTTTTTTACTAATTAGGCAGTGAGCATTTTTACCTGGTATCTTTCAGATTATCTTATTTCATTTTTATCCTTTGTTTGCATGATTGTCTTCAAAGTCAAAGTTACATTTCCTGAATGTAATGTTGACCCATAACAGTCACTCCTGACTCCAAAATTCTACAACACCACACAAGTCACCACATTTGAAGTGGTGACTCCACTGAGGAGGGAAGTGTATCTTCTGAGTCAGTGATGCATGCAATGCTGTGGTAAGCAGTCAGCAGGCATGAGCAGAGCCAGGACGACAAAGCAGGTATGGAAGGTTGGTAGGTGGAAAACCCCAGGTGTCTAGCAATAGGCATAACTGGGAAAACAAGGACCTCACCCCTAGGGTAACCTTTCTTTCCCTAGCATATCATTAGTCATGCAGTTTGGACTTTCCTCTGACCTTTCCTCCCCTGGCATGTTGCTGGTCCTGTGGGTTAGACCATCTTTACAGGGGGAATGAACAAGGGAACTGAAGAATAGCACTTAAGCATTAAACCCCCAGGACAATAATGTTTTGATCCACATCCAATACATCTAGGCCTGCATTGTGTTTCAGCCCAGACCCAGAGAAAGAACAAAATGAGACAAGCAATGTCACGGCTGATCTCAGGACCAGCCACATTGACTAAGGGATCCCTGCCCTGGCACTGACCAATCAGTGGAGACTGTAACCCTGAAAGGACACACCTGGAAACCTGATGAATATTCTAGATCTTCCCCTGGGACCTCCCCTAAAGTCCCCACCTTTAAAAGCCCTTAGGATGGAGAACCCTGTGCAGTCTTCCTCTAGGAAGCACGTCTGCACCTTTCTTGTCCCCTTTTTCTCCCCTCCAGGTGTGTTAAATTTACTGTTCTCTCCTTCTCCTAAGCTTTGAGGGCCTTTCCTTTGCCTCTGTAACTTGTTTCCTGAATGCATTTCTTCTACAGCTCACTTCTCATATCTCTGTGTCTTGCTAAATAAATTTATGTTGATATTTGAGTCTTGGTTCTGAACTCATTCTTAGAACTCAAGTACTGAACTTGCTGAACTGAAGTCCAGTTGCCAATAACATTCTGGTGCCACTTTCACCACCAAGAAAGAAATAGGTCAGACTTCTGTCCCAGTAATTGAGGAATTGCTTATCTAGCACTCTACAGGCAAATCTGAGTTTTATTCCACCACTACCAAATCTTAGAGTCTTAACATGATAACAATGATCCTTTACCATTAATGCACATTTTCACATGTATTTTCTACTGAATTCCTCTTTCTACCTATGAAGAGTTCTAAGAAAAATCTACCTGAAAGGTAAATATATATCCCTTAGTGTCAGGATTATACACCTATTCAGTGATTTCTCATCTTATCAATAATAAAAATTAGAATCTGAACTAATATGAGGCTCTAGTGAGGCCAATGTTTCCAAGTAGACTCCTAATATGAGTTGATTATACCAATTACATGAGAACCTAGAGCCAGCCTGAGGGGATCACTGCAAATAAAATGATTTTTAATGAGTTTTTTTTAATTTATGCTTTCTAAACTAATACAAGAACTATTATTTTTTATCATGTTTCTAAACAAACTTTAACCAATGAAATTAAGTAACCATGAGTACAAGTTCTTAGAAGATATAGAAAATGTCTAACAGAGTCCTTTGTGAACAAATGTTTGACTGAGTAAATAAATGAATAAGTGAATGAATTTTTTAAAGGAGCCCTTTTTCATTAATCAAGGATAGGAAAATCAATACAAAATGGCTGGAAATGATAGCAAATAAAACCAGTTAAATTACTCACTGTATCTAAAGATGGTGTTAACAAGAATGTTGAAGAAAATCATCAGTCTACTTAGTCAGCAATCAGGACGATCATAACTATTCTCATGGACTACTGCAGGCTGATCCAGCTAACTTTCCACTGCGTAGGACATGACAGGGTTTTTGAAAGACCTGAATATATCACAGCATGCCTCCCCTGCAGTGAGGGTCCCTTAAAGATAATCGAATGTAGCCCATGTGTTTTGAAGAAAGAAACAAAGACCCAAGGAGGAGCTATACCTTGACCAATATCACACATTTATGGCAAAGCAGGAAGGGTCTCCTCCTTCCAACCCAGGTAATGGACCCTGTACTGCACCATGACTCCGTGCTATGAACTCTTGGGAAGAAAGAATAGCTAGGCCAAAAAAAGGACTTATGAGCCCAAGATGCTAGACCCAAAGGACTATTTAGAAAAGGCTGAGCTGGCTGTAAGTATTCAGGAGCAATTGAGCAGTTAGTGAGGGATGTTAAACTAGGGTGCAAAAAGCCAAGAGACCCCTTTCCAGGTTAAGTAAAATGCAAGAAAAGCTTCATTAGTAGAAGCATGGAGAGGGAACATTGTTGAAAATCCAATCAGTAGCTCCATCTGCTACAAGGATCTATGCAAACAGCAATGCTAGAGGAATTTGACTTTCTTCTGCAGTTAGCTAAAAGAAGGATAAAGTGGCTCATGAGACCTTCTTAGCAAACATTACTAAGTGAGACACCATCGTTTCCACTGATGCCAGAGCCAAAATAAAACAGGCCCACAAAGAAATGAGAGGGTGTTCAGATTCAAGAAGAGTACAAGGAGTGGTCTTAAAACAAAAATATTTTACCCTAATGTCAAAGAGAGAAATCACAAAGAAAGGGTAAGAGATTGTATTAAGACATCTTGACACATTACTGTGGTAGATAAAGGCAAGGCAACAAGGAGTGCTGTGTAGAAAAGGATTAAACAGTTTTTATAGCATGAAAAATGGGGCTGAAGTGGAATGTGAAGGAAATGGTGTAAATATTAGGTCGGCGTTTGGGAGAAAGAATGTCTGAATAACCCAGGGGGAGAAGCCGCATTCCAAGGGGTGGGGTCAGCAGAACTATTGGACAAGAAGGATTGCTCTTCATAGTCAACTCACCCAAACTCCTGGATAAAAATATTAAAAATTATATAGTGCCTGTAGGCATATCAGCAGAGCACAACACATAGGAGATACATGAGGCTTCTCAGCAAGGTGAGAATAACTAAATTAGGTGGATGAGCTCTCTTGCTTCAGCCACAGAGTAGTGAGGTTGAAAAGGGTAAAAAAAATATACACATCCTGGAGCCAGAGATGACCAATTTAACTAAATTGGCCCAGTAGCAGTTTGATTGCCATGCGTATAGATACAGTTTTGGTTAATTACATAGATGTTTAGGCTACATGATGTCAAATATTTGAAAAATCTTAAATCTCAAAATAATTTTCTTTGCATTTCTGCCTAAATGCTTTGGCATCATTGTCCTCAGAGTCAAGGAAGAAAAGTAAGAAGAATGTAAATTTATAGTAAAAAAGGATAATTATACTTCTATTCTTTCTTGATGTTATATTATGAGCCAAAGTTATGGCTATCTGCCCACGGGTTTTGAAAAAAGTGATATTTTAAGCCATTATGTGAAAAACCTTCTTAAAGTTAACTTAGCTCAATCTCATCTATTTGATTTATCAGAAACAGCCATATTGAGAAAATAAACATACATGATCCAAAAGAGAGAATTCTGATTTTATTCTTTGTGTTGAAAGTGTTTCAGATCTTAGAATTTGAAGTCAAATAAATTTCAAATCATACTGCTATTATCTGTCCAAAGGCAAGTAGCTTAATTTCTCTGAATGTCAGTCTATACATATTTAAAAACGGAATGGGGAAAATAGCAATTCTTTATGAGATTATTATGAGCACTAACTGAGATCACACATATTGGGTACATAATACAGTACCTTGGACACTGTAGGCACAGAGGAATATTAGCTGTGACATACAGTAGGTTGGAATAAATTGGGGAATGAGATTAATACTTCCAGAAAGGGTTTGTTTGTTTGCTTGTTTGTTTGTTTTTAATTCTGGAGTATTATACAGAGGATGTTTCAATCTCATAGAGCACTGAGCTACATAACCTCGAAGGAGCACTCCAATTCTAAAGTTCCAAGTGTTTACTATTTTATAATTAAATAGCTGAAGTCATTTCCTTTTCTAACAGTTGCCCAAACATTAATTTGTTATGAGAGGGCACCCAACAGGGGCTCAATCAAGTATAGGACCATTACAGGCGTGATGGGAGAAGGAACTGAGGAAGAGTTCCTCATACAGGTCAGCAAATATGTGAATGAAAACATGCTAAGTCCTCATCTTGTACATATTCACAAAATAAAGTCTTTGTGCTTGGCAATTTGTATGCTTTATCTCACTTAAGTCTCATAACCCTGAGTTTGGTACACTTAATATCCCCATAACAAAACAAGAAAAAGCAAGCTTAGACTAGAAGGGGTTTGAAATTTTACCTAAGGTTATAAAAAGCTAAGAAGTGGCATAAACCCAGGTGATTAAATCCATATTTAGCCACTCCACTGCCTGCTTATCATGCATCCTCCTCCAGTCTTTTAAGAGAATAAATGGAGGGATTGGTCCAGGTTGGCAGTAGAGGATGAGGATATTACACTCCCCTACTCTCAGGACCATACTGGAATTACAACGAAAATGTAGAACAATCAGCCTGAATCATCAACTGAAGGCTAGCTGAACAGAAGTTTTACAACCAAGGATTTACAGAGGAAGCCACGTTGACACTGGTAAGAAGGTCAGAGTTGTGAAAAGATCTGGCCATGCACTCATGCACAGAGTCTGAGAACCCAGAGGGATATACCAGCTGCAAAGGTCCTCCCTTAAGAGCATGAGGCCTCAACCCCATGCTAGGCTCTTCCGCCTGGAGCACCAGAACTGAGAAGAGAAGCTTTTATGACATCTGGCTATAAAAATCAGTGGAGATTCTGTTTTCCAGTGAGAAGCAGAAGTCTTCTATAGACAGAGGTGCCCTCTTGAAGAACCAATACACAAAATTTTGTTTGTGGCCACTCACCCTGGGTTCTTCTTGCTGAGGAAGGGCAGCTCAGCAGACTGGACTCATGCCAGGACAAACTGGGTTGTGTGGCTGGCTCCAAGGACAGAGCTGAAGAGACAGCTGCCAGGTTCCCTTTACTGAATCCATCTCCCACAGCACCCACAAATGCCATGTTTTGGGGGTTGAATACTACTCTCCATGCAGCATCAGCCTGGGAGAATGTAATAATCCCATCCTCTCAACTCCCTGCCCTCTACCCTGGCAAGCTCATTCCCTGTGGAGGAGTTAGCCATTTAGTATCATGTTGTAGGATTTTTCATAGAGCTCTTGAGGGAGATCTCAGCAAGTATAAGAGACTGAGTTGTGTGGTTCTGCGGTTAGGGACATTCCCTCCCACTTCTCCCTCCACCCACACCCCAACTTGACTGGTGCCTTCCACCCACAGGATGTACCTCAGCCCCTTCTTCCAGCTTCCAGGGACCAAGGCCTGCACTGCTCACACACTGCAGAATTGTCAGGTGGCTGAAGTCAGCTTTGACCAGCAAAGCAGACTTTCTAGGAAGGTCCTTTAGGAGGTCGAAAAATTGAGAAAAGATTGGGTTGCATGGCTCTAGAGAGAAATATTTTTCCCGTGCATGAGCAACTGGCACCACCATTTCTGTGCACAGCCTTTCCTTCACACAACCAAATTTTGGTTTTTGGTCTGATAAACTATTCTAGCCTCACTCTGATGATTCCCTAAGACCTCATTTAACCACAGAGATCTTCAAACACCTGATGGGTAGTGGCTGACCTAAGCATACCCTGGGACTTTTGCTGAGTGGTCTCAGAAATAGTACTGGCACCAAGTTGAAATCTATATCACTTTAGTGAATACCACTCACCCTACCTGGTAACTAACTGAGAACCTACCTCATGCAACTCACATACCAGCACAGGTTACTTCAGTGACTGATGCTAATAGGCAGAGAGCAGAAAAGGGTGAGTCTCAGGGTGCCTTAGGCCTTCATTGTGCTTCCGCTGTGCTCAGTGCTGGTGGAAGACAGGCTCGGTGTGCAGCTTGTCCCTTCCCACACACACCCAGACACAAAAGAAGCAGCCAAAATCTGTGTATTGCCTTGTACCCCCAGACAGGTACACAGCACCAGTAACAGGCAGTGTTTGGTATTTACCTTCACTGATGTCCTTCTCAAGAGACCCCAGAATGAACACACCCTGTGGCAGGCTTCAGACCATGTCAAAGAATGACCTAATTAGCTCCACAAGCAGCACATTCAAAGGGATTTCTCAGCAGGCACCAGACCCTGTTGGGGGCAAATTCTGCTTCATGGGGTCAGCAGCCACAGAGCAATTTGTATACTCTGAATATGGTTGATTCTCACAGTGTGCCAACCAAGGGTAAATGTCACCAGAAATGGGCCAAGAGTAATCAAGACTCACCTATAACATTAGGGCTCACAAAACATACACAAGGTACATTCCTGGAGCCCCTTGCTCAGGTGACCAGGGAGACTGCGAATGAACTTCACAGCTTCACTCTACCAAGACTGGAAGACATAACAGATATGCCCAATCCACCAAAACAAATACAGAAAGGCAGCCAAAATTGGGAGAAAAAGAAACATGCCCCAAATAAAAGAACAGAAGAAATCCCCAGAAAAAAGAACTAAATGAAATTGAGGCAAACAATCTACCAGATATCAAAACAATGGTTACAAAGATGCTGAAGGAACTTAGAAAAAAATAGGTGACCTCAGTGAAAATCAAAAAATAAAGATATTAAGTATGAAATAGGATATAGAAACCATAAAAAAGAATTAATCCAAAATGAAAAATATAATACCTGAAATAAAGAATAAACACACAGGAAGGAATTAATAGTAGGTTGCTAAAGCAGAAGACTGAATCAACACATGAAAGGCAAGGTAACAGAAAACACCCAATCAAAACAGAAAAAAATTAATGAGGATAATCTAAGACACATCTGGGACAACATCAGGCATGACAATATCTGCATCATAGGGGTACCAGAAAAAGAAAAAAAGCAAGAGATTGAAACCTATTTGAAAAAAATAATGCCTGCAAACTTTACTAACCTGGTGAAGAAAAGAAAGACACACAAGTCCAGGAGACTCAGAGAGACACAAACAAGATAAAACCAAAAGACCAACACCAAAACACATCATAACTAAAATGCCAAAGGTTAAAGGTAAAGAGAGAATCTTAAAAACAGCAAAAGAAAAACAGTTGATTAACTTCAAGGGAGCTCCAATAATACTCTCAGCTGATTTCTCACAGAAACATTTCAGACCAGAAGGAATTGGCACAAAATAGTCAAAGTGTGAAACACAAAGACAAAGGCCACTATGCCTGGCAACGCTATCATTTCAAACTTAAGGTTAAGTAAAGAGTTTCTCAGGCAACAAAAAGCTAAAGAAATTCATCACCACCAAACAGATATTACAAGAAAAGTTAAAGCACATCTTTAAGAAAAAGAAAGAGAAAAAAGGGAAAGAGTTACAAAAAATAAAATGGCAATAAATGCATACTTATCAATAATTACTTTAAACAAATGAAATGCTCTAATCAAAATACAAAGGGCAGATGAATAGATAAGTAAACAAGACCCATATATATGCTGACAGCACAGAGACTGAAAATAAAGGGATAAAAAAAATATTTAATTCAAGTGGAAACAACCACAAAAAAGTTAGTGTATCAATACTTGTATCAGACAAACTAGATTTTAAAACAAAGACACAGAGAAGTTAAAAAATATTATGTAATGCTAAAGGGATAAACTCAACAGAAGAATATAACCCTTGTAAATATTTATTCCCCCAACACAAAAACACCAAAATATATAGAGCAGATCTTGATGGACATAAAGGTAGTTATTGACAGAGCAATCATAAAAAAGTATTTTAACACCCTGTTGACATTGAAGGATATACTTTCAGAACATTAACAAGAAAACAGCAGTGTTAAATGACACACTAGATCACATGGATTTTGTTGATATTTTAAGGGTGTTTTACCCCAAAGGAAGCGAACATACATTATTTTCAAGCATGTATGGAACATTTCCCAGGAAACACAACATGTTAGAAGGGAAAAATGAGTCTTAATAAATTTTAAAATATTGAGATCTTATGAAGCATCTTTTATGACCACAATGGAAGGAAAGGAGAAATACAAGAAACCAACTGAAGAACACACAAACATACAAAGGCTAAATAACATGTTTCTGAACAATGAATTGGTTAACAATGAAATCAAGAAAGAAAGCATAGAACACTGAGACAAATTTAAATGAAAACACATTACAAAATTTATAAGACAAAGTGAAAGAAGTCCTAAGAGGAAAATTTATAGGAATAAAGACCTACATTAGCAAACAAACTCAAAGTATCAAATAAAAAATCTAACTTCACAATGAAAAAACTAGAAAAAGAACAACAAACAAAACCCAAAATGAGTAAAAGAGAAAATGATAATAATGAGAGTGGAAATAAGTGAAATAGAGTCTAAAAATATAAAATATAAATTAAAACAAGAGCTGGTTCTTTGAAAAAATAAACAAGATTGATAAACATTTACCAGACTCATCAAGAAAAAAAAAAGGCCCAGAAAAATAAAACCAGAAATAAAAGAGAAGTTGCAACTGATTCCACAGAAAAACAAAGGATTATAAGAAAATTCTGTAAACTTTATGGCAAACAAACAAACAAAAAAAATGAACACTGTGGGAACAAATGGTTTAATTCTAGAATTATACAATCTTCCAAAACTGAATCAAGAAGAAACAGAAAATATGAACAAACAGATGATAAAAAATGAAATCAAAGCAATAATCTAAAAATTCTGAAAAAATAAAAGTCCTGGACTGCATGGATATGCAGGTGAATTTTACCAAACATTCAAAGAACTAACACCCCTCCTTCTCAAACCGTTTTAAAAAACTGAAGAGAGGAGAAGACCTACAAGATCACTTTATGAGGCCAGAATTATGCTATTTTCAAAATAAGATAATGACACTACAAAGAAAAAAAAATACTGACCAATACTTGTGATGAACACAGAGGATATTTTGTAAATATCCTTAACAAAATATAGGCAAACACCAAATTTAGCAACATATTAAAAATGTCATGCACCATGTTTAAGTGGGATTTATTCCTGGGCTGCAAGATTGGTGCGATATCTGCAAATCATTAAACATGGTACAACACTTAAACAACATTAAAAACCATATGTTCATGTCAATAGATGCAGAAAAAAGCATTTGGCAAAATCCAGCACCCATTTATGATGAAAACTCTCAGCAAAGTAAGAATAAAGGACCTCAACATAAAAAGACCATGTATGACACACAGCTAACATTGTACTCGACAACAAAACAAATTTAGTTTCTTTTATTTAAGAACAGGAACAAGGCTGGGGTGTCCACTTCCACTACTTTTGTTCAACAGTCCTGGATGTTTTAGCCACAGTGATCAGAAAAGAAAATGAAATAAAAGGCATCCAAATTGGAAAGGAAGTAGTAAAACTGCCATTATTTGCAGATGACATGATATTGTATATAGAGAACCCTAAAGATTCCACACACACACAAAAATTAGAACTGATAAGTGAATTTAGTAAAATAACAGGACACAAAATAAATATTCAGAAGTCACTTGCATTTTATATTCCAATAACAAACTATCATAAAGAGAAACCAAGAAAACAATTCCTTTTCCAATTACCTTAAAAAATATAAAATACCTAGAAATAAATCTAACCAAGTAGGTAAAAAAGAAAAAAAACTAATACTTAGGAAATTATAAAACACTGAAGAAATAAATGGAAGAATATACATCGCCTATGGTTAGGAAGAATAAACACCATCAAAATTTCTATGCTACCCAAAACAATCTATAGATTCAACAAAATTCCTGTCAAAATGCCAATAGTGTTTTTCACAAAACTAGTACAAATAATACAGAAATTTATAAGGAATCACAAAAGACCCTGAATCGCCATGGCAATGTCAAGAAAGGTAAACAAAGTTGGAGATATCACATTCCCTAATATCAAATTATACAACAAGGTCATAGTAATTAAAACAGCATGGTACTGGCATAAAAACTGACACATAGATCAATGAAACAGAATAAAAGGCCCAGAAATAAACCCATACCTATATGACCAATTAATTTATGACAAAAGAGGTAAGAACATACAATGGGGTAAGACAGTCTTCAGTAAATGGTATTTAGAAAGTTGGGAGAATGCCTCCAAAAAAATAAAATAAACCACTTCCTTATACCATATACAAGAAAAAAATCAAAATAGATTAGAGGCTTAAATGTGGGACCTGAAACCATAAAACTCCTAGAAGAAAAGAGAGGGAGTAAAATATCTGACATTATCTTTTTAAATTATTTTTTTATTTTTTAATTACAGCTGACATACAATATTATAATAGTTTCAGGTTCATATCCCTGTGATTAGACATTATGCAACTTACTAAGTAATGATCCCAATAAATCCCTACCCATCTGACACCATACATAATTATTAGAATATTATTGACTACACTTTCCATGCTCTACTTTACATCCCCATGACTATTCAGTAACAACCAATTTGTACTTCTTAATCCCCTCACCTTTTTCACTTACTCCACCAACCCCCTCCCATTTGGCAGCCATCAAAATGCTCTCTGCATTTATGAGTCTATTTCTGTTCTTCTTGTTCATTTATTTTATTTTTCATGAAGTTATTGATAGATATGTATTTATTGTCATTTTATTTTTCATGTTTTTATCTTTTTTTATTCTTTCTAAAGAGGACCATTTAATATTTCATCTAATAATGGTTAGGTTGTGATGATCTCCTTTAACTTTTTCTTGTCTGGGAGGATCTTTATCTGCAATTTGATGTGAAATAATAGTTCTGATAGAGTAACCTTGGTTGTAGGTCCTTGCTTTTCATCACTTTAAATATTTCTTGCCAATACCTTTTGGCCTGCTAAGTTTCTGTTGAGAAAACAGCTTATAGTGTTATGGGAGCCTCCATGAATGTAACTGTTTTTCTGTTGCTGCTTTTAAGGTTTTCTCTATGTCTTTAATGTTTTGCATTTTAATTATGATTTGTCTTACTGTGGGCATGTTTGTGTTCATCTTGTTTGGGAATCTCTGCTTTATGGACTTGTGTGTGTATTTCCTTGACCTAGTTAGGAAAGTATGCATTATCTCACCTATAAGTGGAATCTAGTCAACAAAACAAACAAGCATGCAAGATATAACCACAGACAGTGAAATAAAGAACAAGCTGACAGTAACCAGGGGGGAGAGGGGAAGGTGGAGGGGGATAATGAGGGAAAGAAGGAGAAGGGTTATCAAGGGACATGTAAAAAGGACCCATGGAAATATTAAATGGTCCTCTTTAGAAAGAAGAAAAAAAGATAAAAACCTGAAAATAAAAATGACAATAAATATATCTCTATCAATAACTTCATGAAAAATAAAATAAATGAACAAGCAGAACAGAAACAGATTCATAGACGCAAAGAACATTTTGATGGCTGCCAGATGTGGGGTGGGGGTTGGTGGAGTAGGTGAAAAAGGTGAGGGGATTAAGAGGTACAAATTAAGCCAAAGAGGGGTAGGATTGAGGATGGGAGGTGGGAGTGGGTGGGGTGGGGGAGAGTGGTTGGGAGAAAATGGAGACAACTGTACTTGAACAACAATAAAAAATATTTTTTAAATAGGTTTTCAATATTTTGCTCTCTCTCTTGTTCTTCTGGAACTCTTTGATGCAAATGTTGATATACTTGAAGTTGTCCCAGGTGCTCCTTACACAATAATTACTTTTTGTATTCACTTTTCTTTTTGCTGTTTGGATTGGGTGTTTTTTGCTTCTTTATATTGCAAATCACTGATCTGTTCTTTGCTTCATCTTCTCTACTATTGATTCTCTGTAAATTATGCTTCATTTCAGTTAGTGTATCCTTCATCTCTGATTCTTCTGTATTGTTTCCATGTTTTTTATGTTCTTGAAGTTCTCTCTAAGTTCATCTACTCTTCTCCTAACTGCGCTGAGCATCCTTACAACCAGTGTTTTGAACCCTGTACCTAGTAGAGTGCTTGCCTCAATTCTGTTTAGTTATTTTTCAGTAATTTTGTTCTGTTCTTTCATTTGGGATGTATTTCTTTGTTTACTCATTTTGGCACCCTACCTGTGTTTATTTCTACATATTAGGTAGGGCTTCTATGTCTCCCAGGCTTGGTGGAGTGGTCTTATGTAGTAGATGTTCTGTAGGGTCAAATAGCACAACTTCCCCTATTACCCAAGCTTGGCACCTTAGTTACACTCCACACGTGGGCTGTATATACTCCCTGTTGTAGCTGAGTCTTGATTGCTGTTGGTATGTCAATGGGAGGGATTTATACCCAGGCCAATAGGCTGCAAAATCTGGCCGTGACCACTGACCACTGTGGGGAGTCAGCTATACAGAGGCCCAAATCACAGAATAGGACTTACTTTAGCAAGACTCTGGTGCCCACAAAGTCTTTCCCTTGGGTGTGTCCCTTGTGGAAGTAGTTGAGTGGTATATAGACAAGGTCTGAAGTTGTCTACCATGTGTGCTAAGTTTAAGGCCCCTTGGGAGGTCCAGGTCCAGGTTAGACACTGCCTGTGTTCCTCCCAGGGCCACCCAGCACAAACTACAAAACAATCTGCAGATGGCTCCTACCTGTGCTAAGCTTGGAGCTGCCAGGCAAGGCTAAGCTGTGAACCTAAGCTGACTGTCACTAGTGCCAGGCCTGGGCCACTTAGAGGTATGGGCATACTGAGTCCAGATGCTGCTTTTTGTGGAGATTTTAGGAGAGTCTAAAGCATGATCAAAGACAGGCCATTCCTATGGAAAAGCCACTGGAAACATCTTTGTTCAGCCTGCAAGTTTGCTGGGGTAGGGTCTTAGAAATTCACCAGGGCTGGCAAAGGGTGTGAGCCAGATCGATGGAGACTCAGATATGGAGCCCACCTGCTGGCTCTATGGGGGTGGGGGGGTTCTCAGAAAAGGAACTATGATGCCCTTTGGTAACACTTTTATCTAGCAGAAAACTTCCTTTCCAGCTCTCATCCTCATACCAAACAATTCAATTCCTCCCTATATGTCCCCTGTGCCTTTTGAGCTGCTGCCCAGGTGCTGAAGCTCAGAGGAAATGAGACAGAGTAAGTCCATGTGTGGCCCTTTAAGAGGAATACCTAAGATTTCAGCATCCTTTGTCTCACTCAACCATAATTCCTACTGGTTTTACAGCCAGAAATTATGGGGAACTTCTCTTCGGACCCTAAAACCCTGGGCTGTGGAGCTTGATGTGTGACTAGGACCTCGCTCTCTTTAGGAGGGACTGCCACAGCTGAGACATTTCTCATGATTTTTACCCACCACATGTGGGTGTGAGACCAGCCCATTCTGAGACCATTTTGTGCCTCTGTCCCTACTACTAGTCTCAATGTGGCTTTTTCTTTAAAACCTTAGTTGTAGGACTTTCATTCAGCTAGATTTCAGGCACTTCTGAATGATAATTATTTTGTAGTTTAATTATAATTTTGATGTGGTTGTGGGAGGATGTTCATTCTGCATCTACTTATACCACCATCTTCACCAGAAGCCTCTCTGACATTTCTGAGCAATATTTTTTCTGACATATCTCTTTGGACACAGGGAACAAAAATAAACAAATAAACAAATGGAACCACAATAAACTGAAAAGTTTTTGCACAGCAAAAGAAATCATAAACAAAACAAAAAGGCAACCTGTTGAATGGAAAAGGATATTCTGTCAATGATACATTGGAGAATAGGTTAATCCAAAATTCACAAAAACTCAGACAACTCAATAACAAAAATGACAAACAATCCAATTAAGAAGTGGGCAGAGGACATAAATAGACACTTCTCCAAAGAGGACATACAGATGGCAAAAAAACATATGAAAAGATGCTCCAATGTCACTAATCACCAGAGAAATGCAAATTAAAACCATAATCAGATAACACCTCACATCTGTCAGAATGGCTGTCATCAATAAATCTACAGATAACAAGTACTGGTGAGGATGTGGAGAAAAGTGAACCCTACTGGACTGTTGGAGGGAATACAGACTGGTGCAGCCACAGTGAAAAACTGTATGGAGGGTCCTAAAAAAAATTAAAAATGGAACTACTTTATGACACAGAAAGTTCACATCTAGGAATTTATTAAAAGAATCTTACAACACTAATTTAAAAAAAAAATATGTACCCCTATGTTTATTGCAGCATTATTTACAAGTTATTACAAGTTTCGGTGTCATAGCAGATATACCTAATACACAGAGATACAATGAGGAGACAAAGAAAAATGCCCCAAACAAAAGAAAAGAAATTCCTGGAAAAGAATTACACAAAATGGATGGAATGGAAGGAACCAAAATACCAGATGCAAAGTTTAAATTAATGGCTATAAGGATGCTAAAGGGCCTTAGAAAAAGAATGGATGATCTCAGTGAGAACTTAAACAATGAGATTTTAAGCATTAAAAATGACATAGAAACCATAAAAAGAACCAGTCAGAATTGAAGAATACAATATCTGAAATGAAGGATACGCTGGAAGAAAACAACAGCACATTAGATGGAGTGAGTGTTGAATCAGCAAATCAGAAAACAAGATACCAATAACCACCAAAGGAGAGCATAGAAAAGAAAATAGTTAAGAGAAATGAGGAAAGTCTAAGGGATCTCTGGGACAATATCATGCATAACATCCACATCATGGGGTACTGGAAGGAGGAGAGAATGAGCAAGGTACAGAGAAACTGTTTGAAGAAATAATGTCAGAAAACTTCCCCAACCTGATAAAGAAAAAAGTTGCACCAGTTCAGGAAGCACAGAGTCCCAATCAAGGTGAACCCAAAGAGACCCACACCAAGACACATTTTATTTAAAATGGCAAAGGTCAAAAACAAAGAGAGAATCTTAAAGGAGGCAAGAGAGAGAGGGCTGGTTACTTACAAGGGAGTTCCTATAGGCTGTCAGCTGATTTCTCAAGAGAAACACTACAGGCAGAAGGCAATGTATGAAGTATTCAGTAATGAAAAGCAAGGATCTGAAACCAAGATTACTCTGTCCAGCAAGGTTATCATTTAAAATCAAAGATAAAAATAAATACCTTTCCAGACAAAAAAAAAAGGGGGGGGTGCTAAAGAAGTTTATTACCACCAAAAATGTATTGCAAGAAATGTTAAAGGGACTACTTTAAGAAAAAAGAAAAAAATAGAGAAAGAAGTGAATATAAGTATAAAGAAAAATGACAATAAATAAGTACCTATCAATAATAAATTTAAATGTAAATGGATTAAATGCTCCAATCATAAAATATAATGTAGCTGAATTGAGAAGAAACCATGACCCATATATAGGTTACCTACAAGAGATCGACCTCAGAACAAAACGTTCAAACAAGATGAAAGTGAAGAAATGGAAGAAATATTACATACAAATTTAAAAATTTGTGGTAGTAATATTTATGTCTGAAAAATTAGACTTCAAAACAAAGGCAAGAGATCAATCCAAAGGAGGATATAACCCTGATAAACATATATGTACACAATGTAAGAGTACCTTCATATATTTTTAAAAATTCGTGGACTTTAAGGGGACATTGACAGCCATACAGTCATGGTAGGGGATTTAAATACCCTCACTGTCATCAGTGGATAGATATTCCAGACCAAAAAAATCAACAAAGACAGAGTGACCATAAATGAGACATTAGATAGGATGGATTTAATAGATATTTACAGAACAGTTCATCCCCAAGCAGCAGGATATAGATTATTCTCAAGTTCATATAGAATATTCTCAAAAATAGACCACATGTTAATAAAATCAAGACACAAAACACAAAAGAATTCTTAATGAATTCAAGAAGATTGACATTTTATCAAGCATTTTCTTGGATACAATGGCATGAAATGAGAAATCAAGTACAATAAAAAAATTGAAAAACGTTCAAACACGTGGAGGCTAAATATCATGTTATTAAACAATGAACAGGTTATCAATGAGATAAAAAAAATATCAAAAGTTACCTGGAAACAACCTAAAATCTATGGGACACAGCCAACACTATACTCAATGGGCAAAAATTAAAGACATTTCCCTTAAGATCAGAAAAAATACCAGGGATGTCTGCTTTCACCATTCTTATTCAACACAGTGCTGGAAGCCCTAGCCACAGCAATCAGACAAGAAGAAGAAATAAAAGTCATCCATATTGGCAAAAAGAAAGTAAAACTGTCATCATTCACAGATGACATGACATTGTACATAGAACACTAAAAACTAAAAAAAACCAAAAACCCTACTAGAACTAACAAATGAATTTGGCAAAGTAGCAGGATATAAAATTAATATTCAGAAATTGGTGACATTTTTATACCCCAATAAGCAACTATTAGAAAGAGAAACTAAGAAAACAATCCTATTTACCATTACAACAACAACAAAAAATACTGTACCTAGGAATAAATTTAACAAAGGAGGTAAAAGACCTGCACTTGAAAAACTATAAGACATTGAAAAAAGAAATTGAGAAAGATACAAAAAAGTGGAAGTGCATACCACATTCATGGTTTGGAATAATTAACATTATTAAAATGTCCATACTACACAAAGCAATCTATAGATTCAATGCAATTCTTATGAAAAAAAAATGGTGTATTTCACAGATCAAGAAAAAATATTCCAAAAATTTACATGGAACCAAAAAAGACCTTGAATATCCACAGCAAGAAGAAAGTCACAGATGTCACAATACTTGGTATCGAACTATATCACAAGACCACTGTAATCAAAAGAGCCTGGTCCTGGAATGAGAACAGGCATACGGATCAGTGGAACAGAACAGAGAGCTCAGAAATCAACCCATATCTATATGGTCAATTAATATTTAATGTAGGAGGCAAGAGTATACAATGTAGTAAAGACAGTCTCTTCAATAAATGGTGTTGAGAAAAATTGACAGGCACAAGCAAACAATGAAACTAAACCATCAACTTACATCATACACAAGAAAAAAATTAAAATAAATGAAAGACTTAAATGTAAGCTGTGAAACCACAAAAATCCTAGAAGAAAACATGGGCAGTAAAATCTCAAACACCTTGTAGCAACATTTTTGCTGATATATTTCCAAGGGCAAATGTAATATGGGAAAGAATAAACAACTGGAACTACATTAAATTAATAATCTTCTTAACAGCAAAATAAACCATCAGCAAAATGAAAGAGGAAATCATTCTCCCCATATGGGAGAATATAGTTGCCAATAATCTTTTGATAATGGGTTAACTTGTAAAATATATAAAGAACTTATACAACTCAACACCCGAAAGACAAACAATCCAATTAAAAAGTGGACCAAACAGCTAGAGAGACAACATGGCAGAGGTGTAAGTAGCCTCTGCCATGTTGGATCTCACCTCCTCCCAGGACCAATCTGAAATTACAGCTAAATTGCAGAGAAATCATCCAGAATAACCAACAGAACAATAGCTGGAGAAAAGCCTCATAACCATGGACAGATGGAAGTACGGAGTGAAGAGGAAATGAGAGAGGGTTGACTGGGCTTCCTCAAGCAGCAGCTGAAGTGTCAGATGGAAACTCAGTGGTTGGGGGGATTCGCCCTGAGAAGTGGGGCATCTAAACCCCAAGCTGGGTCCCCCAGCCTACAGCACCAGAGCCAGGAAAAGAACACAGATAACATCCAGCTTTGGAGAGCATCAGGGTTTCTGACTGCCAAGGAGAGATGGCTGGAGACACAGAGAAACTTTTTACTGGGCCAATATACATCAAAATGTCAAAATGTCATCAAAATGCCCATACTATACTCCTGATCCCTTTGTCAAATATTAATTGACCATACCGACATGGATTTATTCCTGGGCTGTCTATTCTGTTCCATTGATCCATGTGTCTGTTCTTATGCTGGTACCAGGCTGTTTTGATTATGTTGGCCTTGTAATATAGTTTGATATCAGGTATTGTGATCCCTATTATTTTGTTCTTCTTTCCCAAAATTTCTGAGGTTATTCAGGGTCATTTATATCTCCATATAAATTTTTGAATTGTTTGTTCTATATCTGTGAAATATGTCATTGGTATTTTAATAGAGATTGCATTGAATCTATAAATTGCTTTGGGTAGTATAGACATTTTGATTGTGTTAATTTTTCCAACCCATGAACATGGTATATGTTTCCATTTATTTGTGTCTTTCCTAATTTCTTACTTCAGTGTTGTGTAGTTTTCTGAGTACAGGTCTTTTACCTCCTGTTTGAGTTTATTCCTATGTACTTCGTTTTTCTTGTTTTCAAGTAAAGACTTTTTCACATTCACAGTCCATTGCTCTATATAATATCCAAATTAGATTTATTTTATAATTATAATTTTAAGTACAACTGGAATAAACAGGTTTGAGAATAAAAACTGATTCTTTGGAAATGCTTATGTTTTTCTGAGCAGAAATGCATATGCTTATTATAAAGAAGGCTACTAATTACAAGTGCTCACTGTACAATGCGCATCAGTAACAATGTCTTTCAGTGAATGAAAACATCTACTAATCCAACAGCTGAACTAAGTAGAGGTATGTTAAATGAGCTTTATTATATTAATAATGACCATTTATAAAAGTATTTATGTATTACAACATCCTATGGCACACATTACTAGATACACACATATGTCACTCTTAGCCAGTCCATTTTTTCAATATTTTTAAAAATGTAACACTAAACTCAAACCAAATCATGATTTTTTATGTTCACAGTTGTTAAAATTATTTTCCCCTTTGTCTCCCTCCATCCATCCCACCCCCTAGTTCCATAGCCAATACCCACCCCATTGTCCATGTCCATGGGTCCTTCATATATGTCCCTTGACTACTGCCTTCATCTTCCTTTAAACAACCACCACCTCCCTCCTCCCTTCTTACCACTCTTATTCTATTCTATGATTCTATGTCTCTGGTTCTATTTTGCTCATTAGTTTACTTCATTCATTATAGTCCTCTTATAAGTGAGATCACATAGTATTTGTCTTTCATGAACTGGCTTATTTCACCTAGTACGATAGTCTCCAGTTCAATCCATGCAGTTGCAAAAGCTAGGTGTTCCTTCTTTCTTTCTGCTGCATAGTATTCCATTGCATAAATGTACCACAGCTTTTTAATCAACTAATCTACTGATGGGCACTTAGTCTGTTTTCAGCACTTGGCTATTGTAAATTGTGCTGCTGTGAACTTTGGGGTACATATGTCATTTTGAATTGGTGTTTCAGGATTCTTAGGGTATAATCCCAGCAGTGGAATTGCTGGGTCAAAGGTAGATCCATATTTAGTTTTTTGAGGAAATTCAAAACCGTTTTCCACAGTGACTGTGCCAGTCTGCATTCCCACCAGCAGTGCACTAGAGTTCCCTTTTCTCCACATCCTTGCCAGCACTTGTTGTTTATTGATTTGTTTATGATGGCCATACTGACTATTGTGAAGTGGCATCTCATTGTGGTTTTAATTTACATCTCTCTCATGGCTAGTGATCATGAGCATCCTTTCATGTGCCTCTGAGCCCTGTACACATCCTCCTTAGAGAAGTGTCTGCTCAGGTCCTTTGCCCTTTTTTCAATTGGATTGTTTGTCTTCCCAGAGAGGAGTCATGTGAGTGCTGTATATCTTTTGGAGACCAAAGCCTTGTCTGAGGTATCATTGGCAAATATATTTTCCCACAGAATTTGTTTCCTTTTCATTTTGCTGATGTTTTCTTCAACCATACAGAAGCTTCTTATTTAGATGAAGTCCTTTGCTTATTCTTTCCTTTATATCCCTTGCTCTAGGGGACATATGAGTGAAAATATTGCTGTGTGGAATATCTGAGATTTTCATGCCTATGTTCTCCTCTAGGACTTCTATGGTGTCATGACTTACATTTAAGTCTTCTATCCATCTTGAGTTTATTTGTGTGTGTGTGTAAGTTGGTGGTTGAATTTCATTTTTTTTGCATGCGGCTGTCCAGATCTCCCAAGAACATTTGTTGAAGAGGCTATTTTTACTCGATTTTATGCTTCTGCTCCCTTTGTCAAATATTAATTGAGCATAGAGACATGGGTTTATTTCTGGGCTCTCTATTCTGTTCCATTGACCTACATGTCTGCCCTTATGCCAGTACCAGATTATTTTGATTACAGTGGCATTATATTATAGTTTGATGTCAGGCATTGTGATCCCTCGTGCTTTGTACTTCTTTCTCAAAATTGCTGCAGCTATTCAGGGTCATTTATGGTTCCATTTAAATTTTTGAAATGTTTTGAAATATGCTATTGGTAATTTAATAGGGATTGCATTGAATCTATAAATTGCTTTGGGTAGTATAGACTTTTTGATTGTGTTAATTCTTCCAATCCATAAATATGGAATACGCTTCCATTTATTTGTGTCTTCCTTAATTTCTTTCTTCAGGGCTGGGTAGTTTTCTGAGTACATGTCTTTTACCTCCTTGGTTAAGTTTATTCCAAGGTACTTTATTTTTCTTGTTGCTATAGTTAATGGGATTTTCCTCCTGATTTCTGATTCTGATATTTCACTGTTGGTATACAAAAACACCTTCAATTTCTGAATATTAACTTTGTATCCTGCTGTTTTGCCTAATTCACTTATTAGGCTTATTAGGTTGAGTAGTTTTTGGTGGAGTCTATTGGGTTTTCTATGTACAGTATCATGTCATCTACAATGACAGTTTTACTTCCTCCTTTCCAATTTGGATGCCTTTTATTTCTTTTTCTTGCCTTATGGTTGTGGCTAGGACTTCTAATACTATGTTGAATAGGAGTGGTTAATTTCCCTTTCTGTTAGTTCAAAATTGGCATATATATATATATATATATATATATGCAACTGGCTTCTGGATATTAATTTTGAATCCTGCTACTTTGCTGAATTCATTTATCAATTCTAATAATTTCTTGGTGTAATCTTTGGGATATCAGTATCTTGTCATCTTCAAATCACAGTTTTACTTCTTCCTTTCAAATATGGAGGCCTTTCATTTCTCCTTGTCTGAATGTTGTGGATAAGACCCTCCCTAGTGCCCAGTGCTGATAAAAACAGGCCTTACTGTACAGCCTTGTTCTTTCTGCACACAAACAGGCCCAGCATGGGGAGCCATACACTCTGGATCACTGATAGTTCCAAACAGGCTGACCAGGGTCAACCACAAGCAGTGTCCAACAATGGCCTGTACCAGAGTCTTTGCAGGTCTACCTAATAAATAGAAACAAATACAAAGAAGGAGCCAAAATGAAAAGACAAAGAAACATACTTGCATGAAAGAATAAGAGAATTCTATAGTAGAAGAGCTAGATGAAATTGAGGCAAGCAATTTATCAAATCAGTAATGATTATAAGGATACTCAACAGCTTGAAAAGAAGACATTTAAACCATAAAATGTCCAGTCATAAATAAAGAATATAATATCTAAAGAAATAATTCACTGGAAGGAATAAACAGTAGGTTGGATAAAGCAGAGGATCAAATCCATGATTTGGAAGACAAGGTAGAAAGAGCACCCAGGCAGAGCATCAAAAAAAAAAAAAAAAGAGTTTTAAAAATTGAGGAGAACTTAAGAAATATTGGATTGTTGTCTTCCTGGTGTTGAATTATGAGTTCTTTATATATTTTGGAGATTAAACCCTTATCCAATATATCATTGGTAAATATGTTCTCCCATATAGTAAGTTCCCATTTCATTTTGTTGATGGTTTCTTTTGCCATGCAGAAGCTTTTTTATTTGATGCATTCCCATTTGTTTACATTTTCCTTTATTTCACTTGCCCTGAGAGATATATCAGCAAAAATATTGCTATGTGAGATATGTGAAATTTTACTGTCTATGCTTTCCACTAGGATTCTTATGGTATCATGACTTATATTTAAATCTTTTATCCATTTTGAGTTTTACCTGGTTAGTGGTATGAGTTGTGGTCTAGTTTCATTTTTTTGCATGTAACAGCCCATTGTATGCTTATGTCCTCTTTGTAAAATACTAATTGACAAAAGAAACATGGCTTTATTTATGGGCTCTCTATTCTATTCCATTGGCCTATGTGTCTGTTCTTATGCAAATACCAGACTATTTTGATAAGAGTGGCCTTATAATATAATTTGACATCAAATATTGTGATCCCTTATACTTTGTTTTTCTTTCTCAGGATTGCTGAGGCTGTTTGTGGTCTTTCTTGGTTTCATGTAAATTGTTGGAGTATTTGTTCTAGGTCTCTTAAATTATCCATTGGTATTTTAATAGGAATCGTGATGAATCTATAGATTGCTTTGGGTAACATGGACATTTTAATGAGGTTAATTCTTCCAATCCATGAACATGGTATATACTTCCATTTATTTGTATTTTTCTCAATTTCTTTCTCAGCGGTCTATAGTTCTCCAAGTACATGTCTCTTACCTCTTTGGTTAAATTTGTTCCTAGGTAACTTATTTTGTTGTTGTTGTTCTTCTTGTTGTTGTTATGGTGCTGGGATTTTTTTTTCTTGGTTTCTCTTTCTCATAGTTCATTGTTGATGTACAAAAATGCCATCAATTTCTGAATGTTGACTTTGTATTCTGCTACTTTGCCCAATTCGCGTATTAGGTTGAGTAGTGTTTTTGGTGGAATCTATAGGGTTTTCTAGGTACATTATCATGCCATCTGCAAATGATGACTGTTTTACTTTCTCCTTATCAACTTGTATGTCCTTTATTTCTTTTTCTTGTCTGATCACTGTGGCTAGAACTCCCAGTACTAGGCTGAGTAAGAGTGGTGATCAGACACCCTTGTCTTGTTCTTGATATTAAGGGAAATGCTTTTGGTTTTTGCCCATTTAGTATGATGCTGGCCTAGTAAGTTTTTTGTATATGGCCTTTATTATGTTGAGGTATGCTCCCTCTATTCCCACTTTGCAGATGTTTTTATCATAAATGGGTGCTAGATTTCATTAAATGCATTTTCAGTATATATTGGTATGATCATATAATATTTATCCTTCATTTTGTTTTTGTGATTGTCATATTTATTGACTTACAAATTGTAAAACCCTTGCATCCCTGAAATAAACCCCACTTGATCATGGTGTATGATCTGTTTAATGTATTGCTGGTTCAAGTTTGCCAATATTTTGTTTGGGATTATAGCATTTATGTTAATCAGTGATATCGACATGTAATCCTCTTTCTTTTTTGTGTCATTCCCTGCTTTTGAAATTGAGATAAATCTGGCCTTTTAAAATAGTTTCAGGGGTCTTCCCTTTTCTTTAATTTTTTGGAATAGTTGGAGAAGGACAGGTGGTAGTTCTTCTTTGAATGTTTAGTAAAATTTACTCATGAAGCCATCTGGTTCAGGGCTTTTGTGTAAGGAGTTTTTTTATTACTGCTTCAGTTTCACTGGTTATTATGTCTATTCAGTTTTCTGCTTCTTTTTTATTCAGTTTTGGAATATTGTATATTTCTAGAGATTTGTTCATGTTGCCCAGGTTGTCCAATTTCTTGACATATAGTCGTCCATCGTAATTCCTTACAATCCATTGTATTTATGTGATATCATTTGTTTATTCTCCCCTTTCATATCTGATTTTACTTATTTGGGCCTTCTCTCTTTTTTCTTGATGAATCTGGTTAAAGTTTTGTCTTTTTTTTTTTATCTTTTTCAAGAACCAGTTCCTGGATTCATAGATTTTTTTTTAAATTTAGTCTCTATGTCATTTAATTATGCTCTCATCTTATTTCCTTCCTTCTATTCTCTCTGGGATGTGTTTGTTGTTGTTCCTCTTGTTCTTTACTATATAGGTTCAGGTTGTTTATTTGAGATTTTTCTATGTTTTTAGGTAGTCCCTTGTCACTATGAATTTCCCTCTCAGGACTGCCTTCACTGTGTCTCATAGTTTTTGGTGGTTGTTGTTGCTCATTTTCATTTGTTTCCAGCATTTTTTGAGGGTTTTTTGTTTGTATATTTTATTGATTATACTATTACAGCTGTCTCTGTTTTTTTCTCCCCTTTCTCCCCTCCACCCTGCACCCCATCCAGGTACCATTTTTATTTCTTCCTTGATCTCATTATTAACCCATTCATTATTTAATAACATGTTATTCAGCTTCAATATATTTGAATGTTTTTTTTTCTTGAGATTGGTGTTTAGTTTCAAGCCATTGTGATTTGACAAGATGTTTGATGTGATTTCAATTTTCTTGAATTTGTTAAGTCTTCTTGGGGTCTTACCATGTGAACTATCTTTGAAAATGATCCATGTGCATTTGAAAAGAATGTATATTTTGCTTCTTTTGGGTGAAATATTCTGTAAATATCAATTGGGTCCATTTGATCAAGAGTGTCATTTTATGCCACAATATCCGTGTTGATTTTTGTTTGGAAGATCTATCTATTGTTGACAATGGGGTGTTAAAATTCCCTGTAATTACTGTATTGCTGCCAATCTCTTTCTTAAAGTCATCCAGGAATTTCTTTATACATTTAGGTACTCCTGTGTTGGGTGCATATATGTTTACAGTGGTTACATCCTCTTGTTGGACTACTCCCTTAAGTACTATATAGTGTCCTTCTTTGTCTCTAGTTATGGCATTTGCTTTGAAGACTATTTTGTCTGATATAAATATTGGTACCCCAGCTTTTTTTTAATATCCATTTGCATAGAGTATTTCTTTTCATCCCTTGGCTTTCAGTCTATGTGAATATTTTGTTCTGACATGGGTCTCTTGTAGACAGCATATATGCAGGTTATGTTTCTTATCCATTCAGCTACCCTATGTCTTTTGATTGGAGCATTTAATCTATTTACAATTAAGATTATTATAAATAGGTGTTTCTTCATTGTCATTTTCTCCCTTTGTACATGTGCCCCCCCCACACCATTTCTTTATCTTCTTAAAGCGGTCCCTTTAAGTATCTCTTGCAATGCTGGTTTAGTGGAGCTGTACTCTTTTAGCCTTTTTTTCTTTGTCTGAAAAGCTCTTTCTTCTTCCTTCCATTTTGAATGAGAGCCTTGCTGTATACAGTAGTCTTGGCTGCAGACCCTTGCTGTTCATTACTTGGAATATTTCATGCCAGTCCCTTCTGGCTTGTAGTGTTTCTGTTGAGAAATCAACTAATAGCCTTATTGGATCTCCCTTGTATGTTACTCGCTCCTTTTCCCTTGTTACATTTAAGTTTCTATCTTTGTCTTTAAATTTTGCTACTTTTATTGTGATGTGTATTGGAGTGGGCCTTTTGGGTTCATCTTGATTTGGACCCTCTGTGCTTCCTGAACTTGTGTGACTTTTACATTCACCACATTAAGGAAGTTTTCTGTTATTATTTTTTTAAACTTGCTTTCTATCCCTGGCTCATTTTCTCCTCTTTCTGGGATCCTTACGATGTGAATGTTGTTATGTTTCATACTGTCCCAGAGATCCCTTAAACTATCCTCATTCTTATTGAGTCCTTTTTTTGCTTTGTTTTGTTGCGTTGACTGGGTGTTTTTTTCTACCTTATCTTCCAACCTGCTGATTTGATCTTCTGCTTCTTCTAGACTGCTTTTTAATTCCTTCTAATTTATTCTTCATTTCAGATATTTTATTCTTCATTTCCACCTGGTTTTTATTTATAGTATCTATGCCCTTTTTCATGCTGATGTAGTTCCCACTAAGTTCCTTGAACATCCTTATAACCATTACTTTGAACTTTATGTCTGATAAATCAGTTCCCTCAATTTTATTTAGTTCTTTTTCAGGGGATTCATCTTTTCCTTTCAATTAGGGTTGTTTCTTTTCTCCCCATTTTGAGGTGACTCTCTGTTTCTTCATATTAGATTGATTTGTTTTGACTCCCCATCTTTGTGGGTAGCATTCTGTCATAGAGACTGTGGGACTCAGTTGTGAAGTCTCTTTAACCTCTTATGTTGTTGTACAGGTGCTGACAGAATAAAACAACACAGAAAACAAAACCCACACTAGAAAAAATACTCCCTGCAACAGCAGTAATATCAGCAAGTGAGCAGAGATTAATAAACATGGAAAGTGAATAATATTATAAGAAAGGTAAAAAATAATATGAGATGACTAGAGGAAAGAAAAAATGATTTTGATAGGGTAAAGGAAGGGCTAATAATAAGAGTAGGGAACAGAAACAAGATGAAAAAAGGGAAATTAAAATCTAAAATGTAAATAAGAAAAGGAAGGGGGAAGGCAAAATGAAGCAAGAAAAGGGAAGAGTAAAATATGAGGTTTGAAATAATAAAAAAGGTAAAAATGGTGAAAAAATAGGAACAAAATTGAGGAAAAATAACAACCATGGCAATATCAAAGACAAACGAGCAAAGATTAATAAAGTTGAAAGCAGAACACGATTTATTATAAGAAACAGAAAAATATATGTGATGACTAAAGGAAAGAAAAGTGACTTTGAGAGGATAGAGTGAGGAGAAATAATAAGAATAAGGAACAGGGAGGAGATGAAGAAGGTAAAAAAATAAATTTTAAAATGAAAATAAGAACATAAGAAAGGAAAGAAAGAAAGAAAGAAAGAAAGAAAGAAAGAAAGAAAGAAAGAAAGAAAGAAAGAAAGAAAGAAAGATGGAGTAAGAGAAGGGAAGAGTAAAATATGAGATTTGAAATTTAAAAGATAGTGAACTAATCAAATCCAGATAGAAGAATAAGGAAAAATGTTTAAAAAGCTATGAGAGAATAAAACCATGCAAACAGTGAAAGGGAATGAGGTGGAATTTGTCTCAGCAGAGTCCAGTGCTGGGCAGCAAGCCTCACCTTCTGGATCTAATTCTGGCACTGTCATATGTTGTCCCCATCTAACTGGAGGCAGCCTGCCCAAGGCTACAAGTGATCCAGCCTGTGGCTGTCTCCTTCAGGCTTGGCTGCATCTGGAATGGTCCTCCCTGCTCTGCCCTGCTGGCTTTTGATCAAAATGATTTGACAAGGCCCAGGGGTGGGTCATCCAAAGTCCCAAAGCACCACAGTTACCTCTTCCACCTGCCACTATCTGCAGTCCTGCCATTAGTCTTAGCCTTGCCACTGACCCATCTGAGAGGGCTTCTGGTATAATCAGGAGGATGGGTCCCCTGGATCCCCCCATGGGAGGCACTGTTCAGGCTTCAGGAATGATAGAGGGTGTGTTCCCCTGTCCCTGAACTACATGCTGTAGCCTGTCCCCGATTATTCCCAATAATGTAAAGTTTCTGGTGAGTTAGCCGTCCATTTCATGTGAGAGGCCAATCTGTGTAAAAGGGGCAGCTCTTCTGCCTGGCACTGATGGCAGCTCTGTGTGAGAGCCAAGGGTGGGCAGAGCCTTGAATTCTCCTTGCTGTGCCAATTTTTGCACTCTCTATCCAGCTGGTTTCAGAGGAAAAGGGCCCAAAGAACCAGTATGTCCTGTTGTGGTTGAGTAAAGTTCAGAAAGGACTCCTTTGTGTCTCCCTTTCTTTCCCCTGCAGATATGTGCCCAGCAGAGGGTTCCTGAGGTTGGTTGGACTATTCTGCTGGAGGGGAATGGGCATGCCTTTCCCTTCCTAGATCTTTTTACTCTATGGGGGTTGGGGGGTGGGTCTGCCTGGTTGCAAAGAATCTCTAGTGCTCAACTCTTACCCATCTAACTACCAAACCACTGCCTTTACAGGAGACATAAACCAGAGCTCTGTTTTCTGCCCATTCCCCGTCTACTAACCAAGCTGGGTGGGGTCCAGCATACCCCTTGTTGTGCAACTCTCTGAACTCCCTGCCCAGCTGGATTCAGTGGAAATGAACTGCACTTTCAATCTGGTCTCCTTGCTGGAAGAGCTGCTGCATGTGGGGTCACTTCCCAGACATGTTTCAGTTCCTTTTAAAAAGTGTGTAGGCAGGACCCATACTGCAGTACTGAGTGCTGTCTGATTCTCTGTATGTACTCCCTCCCAAAAAAGAAAACTGTCTCTCACAATCGCAACAGGCTGCAGCCTGCTGGTGTATGTGACAGATCCAGGTGCAAGAACCTGATCGTTTTAGGAGATTGAGTCCCTATTTGGAACTCTCCGTTTGGCATTATCATTACAGGTGTGCTGTGTGTGTATAACCTGGATCTCCCAGACTCCATATATCCTCCTAAGTCTCTCTCAGTTAGGGTTGGGTATCCCTGTGTCATATGAGGGGTCCCTGTTCCAAGATGGGGCTCCAAAGCTGTGATTTCTGTCCGGTCTCTTCACTGCCATAGGCACCACGCATAGGGTATTTCCCCTTCACTTACAACACCTCCTTACCAGATGGTACAGAGCATTTTCTATACTCCTTGGCTTCAAAACTTTGTATCAACTAAGATTTCATTGATCGTTGTCAGAATATCAGCTGAAAATCTCAGTTGTGGGCAAGAGCAAGTGGACTCAGCTTCCACCTACTTGGCTGCCATATTCTTGAAGTCCAAATCATGTATTTTTTACTTGTTATTTCTTATTCTTTTTACTTCAGTTTTTTTTAGGATTGAGGTGTCTTCAAACTTTGATCTTTTTCTAAACCTTTTACAAGGAAATGAGAAAATTTTAAATGACAAGACAGAAAAGGTGATAGTGTAATAAGAATTAAGATATGTATAAAGAATTTACTTCTTAAAATCAGGGAAGGCTTCAAGAAAGATGAGTGAGTTTCCTATATTACTCTTTGATTAAAATAATGGTCATTTATTATTTCAATAACTAGTAGAGGGTAGGAAGGAAGGGCAGTTTCTCTAACATAAATGGTATAAACAGAATGTGGAAAAGTAGAGAGCGTGTTTTTAAATAGAGACTACGCAAGGGGAAGGAGGAGATGAAACTCAAGAGAGGTGGCTGGGACCATGCTGCAGAGCAGAACTTCCAGTCTAGGAGGCTCATAGTGAAAGCCCGGAGGCCCATTCTTGAGATGAGTTACTCTCTGCAGAAGCCACCAACGTGGATTTTATGGCATTTAGATTTTCTGGGGCAAACAGAGAGATTGATTTTCTCTCAATATAGTGGTTTTAAGTTTTTAAAAACCAAAGCCTCAAAGACAAATACAGAGTTGGTTGGGCAGATGGGGCCACCCATACAAAGTCATGACGCCTCCTGCTAGGCCATTTATTCTATTAATGTTTTGGAGCACAAGAGAGTTTAGGATTCCACAGCAAGTGTAACACAACATAGGTATTATTGTTAAGCAAAGCCTATTTGTGTAGTGATCAAGCTTTTCAATAATTAAAGAAGATTTCAGATGGTAGTATTTAAGTTTGTTTTTAACTTAATTTCTCCACGGACTATGTAGATGAAATATCCTTCTCTTTATAGAATATTTAAGACGTTGGTGTACTATAAAATATAAACTCTAAAGTTAATAAACAAGGTGGCATTTGGTGCCAAGGATTAAATATTTACTGGTAAAATACACAGTGATGAAAAGGATTTTCAAACAGGTGATAAATCATATGGTCTGAGCTTTGTATTAAATATTTTTAACCAGGGAAAAAATAAAACTTAGACCAAGGGAAAAAGTTAACCCATTGCTGTGGATATAAGGCTGAACTTGTGAAGATCACCAGGTATTCCTTAAAAAAAAAAAAGAAGGTAAATGACAGAGGTTTTATTTAACGGATGAAATAATTAATCCATTTAGTGAAATAAGGAATGCTGACATACTGTACTTCACTCAGCCAGGGTTGATTCTCTCACACAGGCCTCTCCCGCATGGTCCTCCCTATCCCACCCATCTCGTGTACTGGTAGGAATCCAATTGCACAACCATTAAGGGCCTATGCTCCACAGCTAGTCTGTCTAAGTTCAAATTCTGACTCTGCTAATTCTTGTGTTATTTAACCTCCCTGTTCTTCAATGTATTCATCCATAAAATGCATATATCAACAGCATTACATCACTGGTTTCTATACAGATTAAATGAATGTATATATGCACCGGTCCACAACTTGTGGGTTTTTTTTCAATTGACCTGTGCAGCTCAAACTGCATTTCTTCCAGGGTCAACTGGCAGTTGGGAATCCACATATATAGGGTGTTGATTTAATTTATATGCAAATTTTGGATCATGCCTCATGGTCATGCCTCCACCTTCCCCACAATACTGTTGATGGGTGATATATATGTGTATACTCACACACATACAATCACTTAGAAGACAACCTAGAAAATTGCAGTCTCCACATTATTGTTTTTCATCTTCCTCTTTAATTTTTCAAATATTACCCATCTTTCAAAACCTAGCTTAATTCTTTAATAAACTATCTTTTGTCAAGGAAAACCTTCCCTAAATGTACATTGCCTTTTAGGTCTGTATTCTCTGTTTGAATATCTAATTGCTTATTATGCACTATTTCAAACTATTTTGTGATTTTCCTAATACTATTCTGAGAGACAGAGAAACTAAATTTTTTAAAAATCTCTTTCAGTTGTGTAGGAACTGAATGAAAGTCCTTCAACTATAGAATTAAAGAAGAAATTACATTCAGGCTGGTAGGAGAGGTAGAGATGTGAAATGGGAAGGTCCCACACCCACCTACG